>JAQGEQ010000151.1:0-246117 GCA_034620365.1 Pegea sp. RAD2-039 | reverse complement strand
TGTCTTATTTTACTTGACAAGTTTTTTACGTTTTTTGTTTACTTAATTTTTGATCAAAATCGGTATTTGCTGTCAAAAAATTTAAGCTTCAATTGTTATTTTTTTTCCAAAAATAATTATTTAATTAGGTTTAGATTTCACTTAAAACAAATAAATAGTCAATTAACATTTAAGAAATTTGTGTTGAAATGCCAACTGCACTTCTGTAAATCGATACATTTAGATTACATAAATTTGAAAATACAGCTTGGTCAATCTAGCAATTTAGTTTGTAAAATTTCAAAGAAAAGTAAAATAACCAACATGTGAACTTGTTAAGATAAGACTAACTTGTCTACACAATAAATCACTTCTCAAAGAAACAAAGAGTCAACTTTTTTAGTGATTAAACGAATTATTTGGCAAAGCATTTTACTTAAATATCTATGAATAAGTTTGTATAATGATGTAGTTTTGTTATTTTTAATCCTTAAAGACTTATTCTGTTTTGACAGAAAGTTGTTCCATTATAAGTCCTGAAAAATATGTTTAAAAACGACTTTAAGAAAAAAGTGATTTCAGACTTAATTGAAATCAAACTGTTGGATAAAAGGATTTATTTTTGGGATCTGCTGTAACCTTGATTTCATTTTAAACAAATAAAAAAGGTTAATGACTCTTACAAGAATTTTAAAAAGTCTTTTTTAGTTGGCTTTTATATTTAAGTTTGTTTCTAAATATTCATTATAAATATCGTTAAACTAAAATAAGTATATAATAAACTATAATTAAAAAATAAATGAAGTTAAAATAACGATTATTATATTAATAATAAAATATATAGATGTATTATTTTGGGGATTAATTTTAGATGTTTTTTTCTTACAATTTTTGTAAAACTACATTATCTAATGTTTATAAGTTCTTATATTGATATTAACAAGCTTTTTTCAAAGACAATTAGAATAATGTTGAACAAACAAACAAGTTTTCTTAAATAAATGTTAAATAATTGATCAATTCAGTATTTCAATATATAACTTTGTATAATCTTTTGGAATAGTTTTTTTCTGTACCAAAAATTGTATTTAAATCAACCGATAATTATTGAATAAATTAGGAGTTTTATAAGCTTTTTTAATTTTTAGTGGCTTGAATATTGGATAGAAAAAAAAACTTTTTTATAACTGTTTCAAAGATTTTCAAATAAAATTCTTTTTAAAACTTGACAAAAATAAATGAAATTAAAAGTTATATTTTAGATAAAAAATATTATTTTGTAAAAAAAATGAAATTTTAAGCAGATTATTTTCTTTCTAAATTTAATTTGAATTTATCGAATTTGTTATATAAGTATTTTGTTTTTCTTTACAATTTACAAATAAAATAGATTTTGTAACATTTAAATTAATGTAAAAGTTCATTACATAAAATGTTACTAAGATTTGAAATAAAAGAAATAGTTGCTGGATATTTGTACGATTATGTCATCTAAGTGATGTTTAAATAAAGTTTTGTTGATTTATATATTTTCAACATTTGATTAGTCTCAGATATCTACTTAATCTTCAAATTTGAAATATTTAAGTTTGTCAATAAAGCATTTTTAAACATTGAAGATAAATTAATCTGTTGTATCTAACAATTATTAAGATAGAAATTCTCAAATACTGTTTAATATTAACAATATTACTGAAAAGTTTATTCACAAAATAGTGAGAAAGTTCATTAATTTATTGACTTGAAGTGAAAACAAAAAGTTAAAATTGTCATTTAGAAGAGCTAACAACGAAATAAAGATACAAGCTATAATTAGTTGATTTCAGAAACATTTATTAAAGTAAGAGGAACCGGAAATTTTATTGTAAGTAATAAGCACAAAATGTTTCCAATACTTTTCAAACACACAAACATGATTACAACTGCTAATAACAGTTTTCAAGTAACACAATTGTTGAAAAAATAAAGTGAAAAATAATTTCATTAAACTTGATGTAAGATCGATATATTTACAGGAATATTCTTAAAGTATTTAATTACTTCAAACACAACTCTTAATACTAATAATTTCTCCATTTTAGATTCAATCTAAAAAAAGCGATAAGCTGTTTTGATATAGCAAGCAATATTAGAGGAGCTCAGGTTTCAGTTGTGTATATAAATAAGAGAAATAGTTTCAAAAACAGTTGAAGCAGTTATTAAAGAACAGATTGTTTATTGAACTTGTCGAACATCAGTAAGTTGATTGGTTTGTTGTTGATGGTCAGTATAAGCTGTTAAGTTGATTATTATTTAATGTCACGAGCTTTCGGTGTTACTTCCATGTTCCATCAAGTTATAAGTCTGCATCAACAGTTGTTTAGCATCCGCCATAATCAACGCGTCCGCCTCATCCATCTTCTCTATGATCTAAATCAAATATTATCTTCATTTGAACACTAAACGTCGCTAAAGAGTTCTTACCTCATCATAATACTTGTTGACATAAGGCCACAGGTCACTCAGAGCAAAATCAACATCTAGTTCACAACAAATCTCCTAAAATCACAAAAAATGTCATCACTAGATCTCATGATCTTCTTTTACCTGCTGGATGTTGTCTAAGAAGACTTTCATCTCAATCTCAGGGACGAGAGACGACTCCTTGATATTTTTGTAGTAATCTTGAACCATCGCCATATAAGTAGGAATCTCTTTGGCATAAAGTTGCTTATTGATTGGAGAATCCTGAAAATATAAAGATTAAGAAGAAGATGTTGATGTGGATTGAGTGAACCTTGGTGGGGCGTTGTTCTGTAACTGCACAAGCATCAATGAAAGTTTGTGTGATTACAGCCATTGATGATGAAATCGTATCTGGCTTCTCGATGTCAAACACATATTCAGGGTTTTTCAGAATTGTTACCCAAAATTTACAAGGCAAGCTGATGAAAGAAGATTTAGAGATCAGATCTAAGGATGAAGAAGATACCTGTTAGTCTTCCAAAGATGTAGGATGCTGGGATCAGTGATCTCATTTGTGGCTGCGATGTTATCAAGAAAATCGAACAAATAGCGAACTGGAAGTGGAATCTGCTTCTCGTCGAAGATACTGTTGATTACATCTTGCACATACTTCTGGAGGATACCCTGAAGGAAACGGAGTGAGTGAGATGAAGATGAAGAAGAAGAAGACCTTCATGTTGATCAAACGAAGGAGGTAGATTTCAGGGATATATTTAGGGCGATCACGATTGATTGAACTTTGCCGATTTTGTTCTGTTTCATCTGTACACTTCACCTACAAATGAAGAAGTTGATGAAGATGAGGAGCAAGTAGAGATTGGATTTACAAGATGATAGAGACGAGTTCCATTTTCTTCAGATAGCATTGGAGTAAGGACAGTTGTATCAACACTATGAACTGATGGAGCAGCAGATGTATCTTGGATGTCCTGTAAAAGTCTCTTTACACAAATCTTTGTCATCTGCATCACTCACTGAAGAGCTTTGATGATGTGATTGCTTAGCAACGAGAGCAAGCGTCGCGTTACTTTCAACTCTGTAATCAGAGATGGTATACAAACGACTCCATCTCGAATTTCGTTCAGTTTGTCGACCATCGATGGGCAGGACTAATTGACCACTTCGACCATTATGCCATTCTGTAGATGAGGATTTGATGAAGTAGGTCACTAAGATGGAAGAGAAAACAAACCTAAGTCAAGTTCATCAGCACGAGGTCTTTGTGAAAAAGGTAAACGTTTGTACACCACGTCCATCACCTTTTCTTTGACCTACAAGTACCAATCAGCTGGTTAGTTAGTTGGTTGCCTAGCAACTTACTTGCGCGACTGAATCACATGACAACACTTTGACAATGGCAGGTTCATCATCAGTAGAAGGACAATTTTGCTTGATGAATAAAGTCTAAGAAAGAAAAAGATGTTTCATAAATCGATGATGGTTTCAAAGTTTGTAACTGACCAGGTTTCTGTTTGGAATGTCTTCTTTTAGCAACCGGTCGTCACTTAAAGTGTACATAGCCTTGCCACTAACTGCATCCAACGGTCCTTTACTTACTTGTTGCTTGATTGCTTTCAGCAACATAAAAATCATCTTTCCAGTTTTTTTCTATCAAATCAAACCAATGAGTTTATGTCACGTGACAACTTGTTGAAAAACTCAAAAATCGTTCAACAAAAAAAAAAGGAACAAAAAAGTGAGAAGGCAAAACAGCAAAGAGACAAAATGTCTCAAAGCAATTACCCGCAGAGTTGGATAGAGTGTGATGTAGAGCCAGTTGCTAAGACATCGGTCGGCTATTGAATCATTTCTTCAAAGTAGAAAATCCAAATTTCAATAAAAAAAAAATAAAATAAAAAATTCATTACAAACATGCAAAAAAAAAAAAGGAATCAAAAAAAAGGTCTTTGAGATACTAACCTTCGAAAGATCAATTTTGGATTTTTCTCCAAGTTCCTCTCAATCAATTTCATCACAAGCTCTTTTACAGTTCTGTAAATATTCTCAAATTATTCAGATCATCACTAGATGGTAGTAAATACCTAGTAAAGTAATCAAGGTCATGATGAAGTGCTACAGTAAGAAGCGACGCGACATAAGCTTTATCGCGCGTCGTGAAGCTCTGACGTTGTTCTTCCCACGTTTCAACCAACACCGACAAAAAAGTCGGATTAAAAAGTAACTCATGAAACTGTCTCAGACCTTTGCTTCCTTCTTCAAACTCTTTCGTCTGTCACAAACACGTGATGACGTCATTGATGACGTCGCAGCAGTATAACTCACAGGAGGTCGCATACACATATGATGATCATGACTTGGAAAGAATAGATTGGAAACATAGGATCGATAGTCTAGACAAGGGATCCCAGTATCGAAGACATCTGTGGTCAAATCCGACATCTCGATACTCAACTCAGCAAACGCTTTCCGAAAATCAGCGCGAACTGATTGTTCGAGGTTATCGATGGCGTGACGGTAGTCGTTTCTGGGTGATGACGTCATCATGAATTGAAGTGAGAAAGGTGTAGACGTACTTATTGGCACGGTAATTACGGTTCTTGACGATAAGGATAATGATGATTGTGAGAACGATGAGGAAGATGATCACACCGACGATACTGAATGTAACCTTAAGATGCGGACTCAGGGAAGGTTTAGAGTAATAACTGACGTCATCAACAACCCATTTGCGATTTCCGATATGAACTGTTAATGGGAATCGGTTTCGATCACCTGAAAAGATGAAGATGAAGATTAGAGAATGAGATGACGCAACGTTTAATACCGTTCTTTGCAGAGACGTTACAAAGGATTTGTTTTTCTGAGACATCAACATCAACACAATTATGTTCACCGATCAGCACTTTAACTTCAGACTTTGCTACCGACCTCTTATCAAGTTGTTCAGCCTATACAAAGATGATGTGATCACGTGACTACAACAAGAATGTCAAAACATCAACTGACATCGATATGAAGATAATTAAATTCTTGAATTGCTGAATTTTTGATGGTAAACTTCGGATCTTCAACATAATGGAGTTTTCCTAAATATTGATGAAAGTTGTCCATTTCAATGGTGAGATTAGCTACAAGAACGCCGTTAAAAGAACTATTGTCTGATATCTGGGTAAAATTAGATCAATTTCATGTTAATTAGCAAGTCATGTGACTAACTGATGGTGTGTGACATAATATCATTGAATCATTCAATGTTTCACATAATTTAGTCTGTGGAGTAATTCGTAGATTCAATCTTCTGTCAATCTGGTTGCTTAATGATCGCTTTCTATTCTTTGGAAGAGTGTTCATAATTATTTTCATCCTAAGAAAAAAAAACACATAAAAATAAGCTAGCAACAAGTCACGTGGTAGCAACTAGTCACGTGCTAGCAACTAGTCACGTGTTAGCAACTAGTCATGTGGTAGCAACAAGTCACGTGGTAGCAACAAGTAACATGGTAGCAACAAGTCACGTGGTAGCAACTAGTCACGTGCTAGCAACTAGTGACGTGGTAGCAACTAGTCACGTGCTAGCAACTAGTGACGTGGTAGCAACTAGTCACGTGTTAGCAACTAGTGACGTGGTAGCAACTAGTCACGTAGTAGCAACAAGTCACGTGGTACCAACAAGTCACGTGTTAGCAACTAGTCACGTGGTAGCAACAAGTAACAGCCAATCACCTCAAACGCGGCTGGGGCACTGAAATAAAGTTTTTTCCGTGAATGTAAAGTTTTCTTCCTCCAGATAAAATACTGTAAAGTTCATTTCCTTCAGATAAAGTAGTGACGTTGTCAATCTGCAATAAATTTCTAACTTCTTCAAATTATTCATCAAAAGTTGATATAAACCTGAGGGTCTGGTTTGTAAGTGAATAGCAAAGGAGCCCTTAAATGCGCGTTGTCAATATGCAAATATACTTCGAGATCTTCCACAGGGTTCTCAACTTCAGGAGTTTTAAAACTCAGATCGCTTCCATTCACCAAATCACTGTTTGAAGATGATCACGTGATATGACGCGAGCTGATGACGTCATTAGGTACTTACAAGTCCTTACAAATAAGATGCTTGGTTTGTTGTCGGATATAAACTGAATGATTTCTTCCGATATCCAAAGACGTTCCTCGAATCTTTACAAGAGTTCCTCCGGATTTAGGGCCTATTTGTGGCGACATCGACCCAATTTTGGCAAATCTAGGAAGTGATGAGGATCAGAAAGTGATGAAGATCAGGAAGTGATGAAGATCAGGAAGTGATGAAGATCAGGAAGTGATGAAGATCAGGAAGTGATGAAGATCAGGAAGTGATGAGGATCAGGGAGTGATGAGGATCAGGAAGTGATGTAGATCAGGAAGTGATGAGGATCAGGAAGTGATGAGGATCAGGAAGTGATGAAGATCAGGAAGTGATGAGGATCAGAAAGTGATGAAGATCAGGAAGTGATGAAGATCAGGAAGTGATGAGGATCAGGAAGTGATGAGGATTAGGAAGTGATGAAGATCAGGGAGTGATGAAGATCAGGGAGTGATGAGGATCAGGAAGTGATGAAGATCAGGAAGTGATGAAGATCAGGAAGTGATGAGGATCAGGGAGTGATGAGGATCAGGAAGTGATGAAGATCAGGAAGTGATGAAGATCAGGAAGTGATGAGGATCAGGGAGTGATGAGGATCAGGAAGTGATGAAGATCAGGAAGTGATGAGGATCAGGAAGTGATGAAGATCAGGAAGTGATGAAGATCAGGAAGTGATGAAGATCAGGAAGTGATGAAGATCAGGAAGTGATGAGGATCAGGAAGTGATGAAGATCAGAAAGTGATAAAGATCAGGAAGTGATGAGGATCAGGAAGTGATGAAGATCAGGAAGTGATGAAGATCAGGAGTGATGAGGATCAGGAAGTGATGAAGATCAGGAAGTGATGAAGATCAGGAGTGATGAAGATTAGGAAGTGATGAAGATCAGGAAGTGATGAAGATTAGGAAGTGATGAAGATCAGAAGTGATGATCAGGAAGCGATGAGATCAGGAAGTGATGAGGATCAGGAAGTGATGAAGATCAGGAAGTGATGAGGATCAGGAAGTGATGAGGATCAGGAAGTGATGAAGATCAGGAAGTGATGAAGATCAGGGAGTGATGAGGATCAGGAAGTGATGAGGATCAAGAAGTGATGAGGATCAGGGAGTGATGAAGATCAGGAAGTGATGAAGATCAGGAAGTGATGAGGATCAGGAAGTGATGAAGATCAGGAAATGATGAAGATCAGGAAGTGATGAAGATCAGGAAGTGATGAAGATCAGGAAGTGATGAAGATCAGGAAGTGATGAAGATCAGGAAGTGATGAAGATCAAGAAGTGATGAGGATCAGGGAGTGATGAGGATCAGGAAGTGATGAAGATCAGGAAGTGATGAGGATCAGGGAGTGATGAGGATCAGGAAGTGATGAAGATCAGGAAGTGATGAAGATCAGGGAGTGATGAAGATCAGGAAGTGATGAAGAGCGCGAAATACTTACTGATACTTGAATATATCTGATCCAGTTGATTCTGATTCTTCTCTCACAAACACTTCAATTGAACCTTCAGTTTGATTGACAGCTGCTCTAGTCTCACAAACAATCCTACAAAGCAGATCGTTATCTTCTACATCTCAGACACTATCTTTACTTACATCACAGAAATTAAAAAGTTTTCTTCTTGGATTTTACATTCAATTCCAGCCACTAGAACTTTTCTCACCTCACTCGGACTTGCACCCATGTTTTTACCACGAATTTCTAACATTGTCCCTCCTTCAACAGGTCCATTACGAGGACTGAACCCCTTTTAAATAAATTGTCATACTTCATATGAGTTACAAAACAATATTTGGTGTTTGTTTCATTTCAACTACTTATTTTACGAACAAAAAACTCATTCATATGACCAGGGATCTATTAAGTAGTTTTGAAGAGCTACTATTGAAGTGGGTAGGGTCTGCTAAAAGCAAGTGAGTTTTAATCACCTTTGACCACTGACAACTTGCTTTTTAAGACATTGATGTTAGCCGAGGACTTTTTACAAGATTTAAATGAGATTTCATGAGAAGTAGTTTAAATGTTAAGAGATTTAAAATTCAAATAATTGAACTTACAGTGATTTGTAGTCCCGAGCAATCATTAGAATTGGTGATGAATGATTGATTGTCACGTGAACATACCTCCGAAATAGAACATTTGCTTGCTTCTAAACCATGTGAACACCATCCACAACCATATTTATTACCAGTAGATAAGCATTTACTACAATCATCTCTAGTAACTGAACATTTGTAAAACTGCAGATAAAATTTGATGAACTGAAAGTATTTAGTGAAAAAAATATGAAATATTGAACCGTGAAAATATTCTCCTTGAAGTCAATCGTTTGATTTTCTTTCCAGCTTATTTTTAATGATGAGTTCAACTCAGATACTTCCTGAAAACATCAATTTGAAAATGATTAGTTGAAATATTTGCAGATAAATTTGTGAAAAATTCGCAAAAATATCTTAATTTGTTTTCAACTTTAAAACTTTTGTACAAAACTTTAACAAAAAAGCAACCTTCGTGTATCCGTAGCTCATTTCTTCACATCTTATCATAGTTTCAGAGGTCTCCGAGTTCCTAAAATTTATTGATAAACAAATTATTATCAATTTCAACATGACTACAAGCAACTAACCGATGAACGATAATAGCTGATGTAGTAAATGTCTTTTCTTCAAGTATAAAGGAGCACATGAGCTGATCTTCATTAGATAATAGAGGAATGTGTTTCACTGTCAGGTAAATAGATGTGTTGAAGTCGACAGGAATGAATTTGTTTGTCTTTTTGTTGATTTGGACTTGAGGGCAGTACTAAAAAATCAGAAAAACTTTATTTATTTGTTTGTTTGTTATTTCAAAATATTTTCAGCAACTTTTTACAAAACTATTTCAAAAAATAATATCAAAGCATAATTAGGTAGAATTCAAGCTTTTTTAAAAGTTTGATTGTAGCAAAATTCAAGCTTTTTTAAAAGTTTGATTGTAGCAAAAATTCAAGCTTTTTTAAAAGTTTGATTGTAGCAAAATTCAAGCTTTTTTAAAAGTTTGATTGTAGCAAAAATTCAAGCTTTTTTTAAAAGTTTGATTGTAGCAAAAATTCCAAACATTTATTTACGCGAATTTCAAAAATCTTTGAAACATCAAAAGTAATTAGAAGTCAGTTTAAAAATATCTTTCTTCATAATTACCTTTGTATCATTTAAGTATAAACTCGGATTCATCTTCGCTTTCTTAGAAGACGAACAGCTGTGAGTTGTGACGTCATAGGAGCAGTTCCATCGAGTCGTTAAGCAACTTTTACAAGGATTTGATAGTCGAGGGTCTCTTCCATATTGTTGACAATTGTAAAAGGCGACGTGGGTTTCAGTTATGACAAGGTTGCCGTCATAAACAACTTCGAGTGAAACATTAACATGATCTGTTGATTACAAATTCAGTTTGAGATTGTTGATCTTTTTATCAGGATCACCTGAGCTTGTTATCCGTGGAAGTTGATCAGATGGAGGGGAGTCACAAATGATACTTTCATTTAAATCATCGCCATTTCGTTGAATCGAGGCATTGACTAAAATTTTGCCATCAAATAAACATGAATAAGTTTTACCTGCTTCTGGTATGGGCAGGCTCTGTATCTAGAAGAAAAGAGAAAGTCTTCAAGATTTTGATGTAAATTAAGTGTTCTGAAAACTTCCAAGTATTTCATTTTTGGAGGCAATTTGGGATTAACTACGAAAACACCTCAGGGGTGAAAAACTCAAATAGAAAATTCAATTTTGCAAAATTCATACATTTTTTAATCTAAATACGAATTAGTTACATCAAACATCAAAGATTAAACTTTAAAATTGTTTTTAAAAACAACTTACTTCAAAATCGAGCTTTTCAGGATCATTATGAGTCGTATAGAGATCTTTATTGACTCGGAAACATTTATCGCTAGATTTATTCAACCATTTACGACTATTTTCTTCATTTTTATTAGATAAACATTTACTTTTTAAAGTACATCTGTGTTGATAAAGTAATAAATGTTATATTAAATTAGTAAAAGTAAACGCTTTAGTCAAAATCAAATTAAAAAACATGTCTCTGTCATATACAGTCTACAATAAAAAGTGAATAAATGGTTTTGATATACTCACTTAGACATCAGAGTGCACCATCCACAATAAGGATCTTTGGACTTTGTACAACTTTCACAATTCGTAAACGTTTCACAGGCTGAAGATTTTATTTTCAAGACCTACAAAATAATAACAACTAATTGCCAGTGTGTAGCTGGTTGGAATTAGAAGGTGATGAGTAATACAGAAGATATTTGAGACAATTTTATTAAAGAATATTCGAACTAGCTTCGATAAATAAGAGAGCAGAAAAAAGAAATATTTTTTACAAATAGTTATTAACTGAGTCTTCGAAGAAGCAGAAGGTGATGTAGAAACTTACACGATTAGGTGTTAATGCAACTAACTGCTTGGGATGCTGATTTATTGAGTTTAAACTCCATGATAAATGTTTAATTATAGTTTCTTCAAACGTAATTTGTGAATAAAGTTCCATTGTTTGTAAATTTACCTGCAATTAAATTAAAAATAACTGAATTAAGAAAAATGCAACATCTAGTACAAGCTACAACCACAGAAGTAGGTCTTTTCTTTAGTAAAAAACCCAAATATTTTAGAATAAATACAGTAGCTTGTTCACAAATAAAAAAAATAGTTTCAGCTTATACCAACAATAAGTTATTTCATAGAAAGATTTTTAGTGAATGGAAAATATTTTTGGAAACTAACCGAAAACCTTTTGAAAAACTTTCAATAAAATTGTACAATTATATAAATAATAAGAGGATTAAACAAACATTCCATTTTTTCTCGTAAAAAGTTTTATTACCTTAAGTAAGTGACCGTTATCAGTACCAATGAAAAGTACATCATTTTCGTTGTCTACTAGAATTGAAAGAAAAGCTTCATGGTGTGAATAAACCCATTTACCCCATAAAACTTGCGTGTTCTTCATGTCTTTTGGGATGTAAGCTGTTCCACACCACGCCTATCAGATGAAACAAACTTGTTTTCAGATTGAAGATTTGAAAACGGTTCTTACTGAAGTTTTTGGTATAAACTTTCCGTTATGAAAATCGAGTTCTAATGGAACGTGTTGGTCAACTTCAGTGTCATTGTTTTTATCTTCCTGCAAGGTTTTAATAAGTACTTCAATTTAAGCCACATGAAATTTGACAATTCAACAAGTAATTACCAGTCGGCATTGTCCTGTTTTCAATTTGACTATCTCATTGCCATATTTATCGACACCATCATTATACCAACAAGCTTCTAGTGTTTCTAGAAACTTATCTTCTATTTCAGTCATGTTGAAGGTACAAATTGATGATTGCCCTTGAGTATCACCGTCTAATCAATTTAATCTTTAATTTGCTTTTACAGTTTAATTCGCAAACGTAATTTTATATAAATTAAATAAATTGAAAAGGTTTTTGAATCTCGAAAAGCTGTAAGCGTTAAATCAAGAAAACTTAACAGTGACTACAATTAGTAGGAAATTAGAAATCAATAAAAGCTTATTTTTAAATAAATATTGAAATTTACCATGATGAACACCAACATATAATTTTCTCTGATCTTTATCATCTGAATCTTCATATACAGCTATGGTGATGTTTTTTGGTAAACTGTTTTGTTGTCTTGATGGTGGAGAGCAATCAATTTGTAACTCAACATATGTTAAAAAACTTGTATCTCTTTTACATATCCGAGCTAATACCAATTCAGAGTTTTCAATCTAATAATGATATCAGGTAAAAAAAATAATTATTTCATTAAAAAACAACTTACATAAGGAACCTCTCTGTAGTTCATGACATAGTAAACATGACCATCTGTATAATTACCAGTTTCAAACATATATTTGATATCCAAAACTGTTTTTCCATCATTTTGATAATATGATGTTTTGTAGCCAGACGTGATTGCATATCTAAATAGTTTATTCTCATAATCAGGATTATGGTGAAGGCTGTATATCGCTAGAGTGGCACTTGATCTGAAGATAAATTTTCAAAAAATCTTTTAGTAAAACCATCTAGAGTTAAGTTTAATTTGATCGACATTTAAAAATTATAAAGCTACTTAAAAAACTTTCGAACGTAAACATAAAAGTATCAGGAAAGAAAGAAAACCAATTAGTTTGAACTTTAAAAATAGATTTTATTCAAACTGTTTATTGTGAAGTATTTGAAGTTGCTATTTACAAAAAGATTGTATGAATCAACATTGTTTGAAATAGATATAAAAAATAAATCATAAAACTTTTCAAAAAAATTTCTAAAAGAAACGTTTTATCTTCTAAAAATACTGAAGTGTTGGAATATTACGAATTGTTTTTAAGTAGAAAAAGATTTATTTACACTTTAACAGGAGTGCTTTCAGTTTGAAGAGTAGTCCCAATGTATAAGACAGGTTCTCCAACAGTAAAGCCAGCACTAATCAATCCATGAGTGGAACAATTCTCAGTTAAGCAAACCATTTTTAAAAAATCTTTTGATATATAATCCTTGCTATTGTATAAAACATGTGAAATATTTTTCCAGTCTCTTGATTCACATGAACCCTATAAAATCAAATGTAAAAATATGGGAGACATCAAAACAATTTCAAGTAATCTTTAAATACAATAAACTTTTAATACAAATTTTTCGATTAACAAAATTATAATTTCTAACCTGATATAAAGTACTACAAGATATGATCCGATTTTTACTAGCTTCCACCAATAGTAATTTGTTTACACTATCTGTCATAGGCTTATCGTGTTCACATATTTCATTTGGATTACAACCACTGTGGTCAAAGTCTGGACCAGTAGCAGTGGACTCCAACACAACTAAATTTTTATCCAATCGTAAAAGTCTAGCAAAGATTTCATGGTGAGGTCAACAATAAATTATCAAAATTATTGATAAGTATAAAATTAACTTACCTATTTTTAGCACCAACATAGATTGCATTTGCTTCTTTACTTACTGCGATGTTACTTGCAGTTGTTGGTAAATTGACACTATATGTTATGTAATTTTTACTTGAATACTCAGGAAAAGCATTGACACTGACGGTAAACAAAGCCAAAAATATAAATATACAAATGTAGAAAGACATTAGAACTGAACACTAAAAGGAAAAATATACAAAATTAGACCATATAAAATAACAGTAGGAAGTAATTGATTTTGAAATTTAAGTCAAAGTAAAATGAAATATATAATTTTTTGATCAAATGTTCCTTCATAATAGTAAGAATCAGTTACTGATAATCATACAATACAGTCTATTCAAGAATGTTCTTTATGTAAACATGAATTTGATACAAAACATCAAAATTTATTTAAAAATATTTAAACCTTGTTTTATGACTAAATCAATACTGCATGGTATTTATATTCTATTTATAGAATTAGCATTTTTAAAGTTATAAGAAATCTAATTAGATCAAGAAAAAACATATTTTATCATAATATATAAGTATTTATAATTACTAATTTGTATATAATAATTATCAACAAAATACACTGATAAATAAATTTCATAATATAAACTTATTGAAACAATAAACACAATATAATATTACATAATATACTATTTATTATTTAGCTTACAAATAAAAATATCAGCTGTACTATTATGAAACAGATATATCATAAGTAAAAATAAGATATACTCCAAATAAAACCAAATAATATTAATTATTAATAAATAAACTAAAACAATATTAGTTAATGCAATAACTGATTCTATTGCAGAAAATTTATTAACTTTAATAAATCTAATAATGACTATCCAATATTAGAAATAAACAATTTAAAACTTTCTTTTTATAAATATTTATTTATAAATAGTAAAAACGTCCTTTAGGTAAATATACAAAAAAATCAAAAGTTTATTTTGTATAAAATTTATTGATAACTTTCAGATAAAAATAACTTTTATTGTAAGAAAAACACAAAACCAATTTTTCAAATACTTTACAATAAAAACATAACTTTTTTTATAAACAAATAACAAAAATACAACAAATGTTTAAGAATACAATTAATGCAAACCTTCTTACGAATAAATAAAATAAAATTTAAAAATAAAATAACATTTTTAGCCAAGGTAATCTTTGTAAATCTTATTTTCTAATTAAAGATAAATTAAGCGTCAAAGTGCTGAAAAATTGTCATTAATCAATAACGTTAAATAAACAAATAATTAAGCTTCATTTTGTAAGAACCAATGTAAAATAAATTACATCATAATTAAAATTTAAAGTGATTGCAAAATATAACATTAAAAATTTGACAATTAGTTTCAGACAAATGATAAAAACACCTTTTGATCTACGAAGTTTTTTTTCGTTTTGAACTTTAAAAAATGTCAAAAAATCTTTTGAATAAATAATGAAACTTTATAGTAAAAATAAAATCTATAGAAGCAATGCCAATATATTTAATATCATATTTAATAAAACTATTATAATGTCAGTTTTGATTGAGTAGCATTTGATAAATTTAAGCAAAATGTTTTTTTTCAATTTATATTAAGAAAGTTTTCAATTATATAAAAACTTTACCACCTGTCAAAACTACCTCAAGTGATAATAATTAAAAAATAGAATGGAAAAGTGACTTGGCAACCTGCTGGTATTTTAAAAGCTTGGTTTGACGCCCACATTACCTTGATTTGATATTTTGGTGAGTGAAAGAGTTGGCACAAGCAGAAAAAATGTTTTTTTTTTAATTATTTTACAACATTATCTACTTTATCTTTGTAATTAGAGCAATAAAAACTTGAATTACTGAAATGTTTGTTTCGTAAAACAAAATATCTTCAACTCTTTTTTCAGAAAACAAAAAAAAATAGATATCTCTTTAATTTTTATTATACCATTACAATAATTACCAGGAAAGTAAATAATTTATAACTTTGGGCAAAACCTTTCGTTTAACTCCTACAAAAGCTATTTTTAGAGTTAAGCTTTAAAAAAAATATTATATTTTAAAACATCTTTATTACGAATAAGTAATAGTTTTATTTTATTGGCAGCGCTTATGATTCTAAAGATAAAGAATAAGAGATGCAAGGGAAGGATATATATGAAAACAATACATAAAAAAATAAATAGCAATCTTAAAATATAAATTATTAAAAAAAAATTGTAAAAATGGAATCAAGGTTTTTTGGCCTTTGCGATTGAATGTGTAAAAGACACACCTAGCCACATGCTTATAAGGATGTGATCAAGATTGCTTAGTGATTGTTGTTCTGATGTTGATTTCGAGTAGAAAGTTATTCACCATACTGATGACGTGACAGACCAGTAAAGTATTTGGTGATTGTGTCTTTAATACTGGACAACTTAGCTCTAGCAAGTACAGTGACATGAAACCCTATCATTTGATACAAATAATTTTTCAGAGGTAGTATAGAGAAGTTGCAAGTGGCGGGCAAATAATGGGTCCGTAAATAAACGTGGTTGGAACGACAGCTCTGTGTACGCCAATGTACTGTAGTTGCTTCAAACTTCACGGAGTTGACCAACAAATCTGGTTGTCATGCCTTTTCGATATTAGCATCAAATATACTGTCCACATACTTGAATTGCCACAAGATCTTGAATTTATCGACAAAGATACACAAGTTATTAATAACCGAAAATTAGGAAATGTTCTTGTTATTTAGATAAAAGTAAGATAATGTTGGGTTTGAAGATTTATTTATTGACAGGTGAAAACATTTGCCGTCAGTGTGCTTGTGTTGTTTGGGCTGAAGTCATATAAACCCCAAAGATTTCAGAACAACTGATTTAGTACTAAAAAGCATCGTCGGCAGAGTGCATAAAATTTCCTCAACCATTTAGTGATATAAATATCGAAAAGAAGAGGACTAATAATTCCGCCTTGAGGAGCAACACTGAAACCTCAAAACACTTGAAATAGAGTTATTGATAATAACTTGTTGTTGTCTATTTTTAAGAAATTGATAACTTGAAGATTAATATCAAATTTCCTGAAAGTTTTTACTAAAATACGATGTGAAGCTAAATCAAAGACTGTAGTAGTTAGATAATTTGTTGAACAACAAATACTTAAATGTTTTAAATGAGATAATGACTTGCTTCGGTCATATGGGTGTGAAGCAGAAACAAAAGTGAAAAGAATTAAAAGTTTTTTGAGTTTGTTTTTCTTTTCTATTAAACGTTTGTAGAAATCAAATAGGAAAAGCCTGACTTGTCTTACTAACAAAAAAAAGTAACAAATAAGATCTCAGAACTTATTTGATTATATTTGTAAAAAAAAGACAAACCATTTAACTTCCCCCTCTAACAGCTAGTTGAGTAGGAAATTGAAAGATTAAAAAACATGGGGGACACTTTCATGGCCAATTAAACTGGTTCTGCTGGTCAGGCCGACCTGTGATACGGACACAAGGTAACCCAGTTGGTGTAGTCGGGTTAGGATGTCGATTGTAGATTGGTTGAGATGAGAGAGGGATGGAGTCTGATGCAGGAGGTGTTTTGAGAGGAAGGGGGGGTAACGGAGGTGGAGGAGATGAAAAGTCAACAAAAGGTGGAGGATTAAAGGATGGAGGAGGGAAACGGGGTGGAAGTGGGAAGTTTGTGAAAGTAGAAGATGGTTTAAAAGGATTCCAATTCGAAATTGGTTCCGGATATGAAATTTGGAAAGGATCGGTGATATTTGTAGCATATGATGTAGTTTCTGAGGTGTAACTTCCAACAGATGATAGATGCTGAAAATAAAATTAAGAATTAAAACAAATAGATGAAGATTAGAATCCGAACCATTGGTGGATTGAATGATCCGATAGTTTTGATCTTTTGGTTGGATTTATCTTCCAATTCCATCTTGATCACTTCCATATTAGGAGTAAAATCCGTCTCAGTTGGAAGATATGAGTTTTCAGAATGATGAGACATGATCTTATCATTTAAAGAGAGGTTGTTGTTGACGATGGTTTGAATCCGAGAGGAAGTTGGAAGTTTAGATAAGACCTGTTTAACAATCAACATGTCAGATTTGAAATATTGAAAATTGTATTTTACTGGATTCGATTTCTTCGTTTTTAGAGATGACTTTGAATCTTCAGAATTATTTTCAAGCATTTTTATCTAAAAAATAATTTCAAATGAGCTTTGAAAGCATGAAGAGTGTTTAAAGAAACACACCGGTTGAGTATTCTTATCAGAAGGGGTCTTTGCTCTCTCTTTTTTAGATCTTGGAGTACTTTTAGTTGACGATGAATACTGATCTAAAACCTATAAAAAAAATATTGTTGAGTCAAAAGTGAAGATTAAAAAGTTAACCTGATGACAAATATCTTCTAGAAGATCTGTAGTGATGTCTGGGATAAACTGTTCCCACCATCTACCTCCATGATATGCCCAATCTTGAGGCTGGAACTTACACAGACGACCTAATTACAAAATTCTTAAAACATTTAATGTAAAAATTTGACATCAAAAAGTTGCTAAAAACGTTTTACAATAAAAAGAAGATTAAAAGAATTGATGAAAATCAACCTGCTAGAAACATCACAGCAACTGCTATAATCTGAGGTTCCCACAACAAACATAGACAAGTACTAAAACTATCATTAACAAAAGTCCAAGACATCTGAACTAATTTCTCAATTTTTTGGCGATCACCTAAAAGATTAGTTCAAACAAGAATTTAAATTTTTATGTAAAAGATTATAGACAATTAATAATTTCTAAAAACTTAATTAATAAATTAAATAAAACTTTAAAATGGAAAAATTTATGGTAAAAACTCTACTTTAAAAAAAAACATTATTAAATGTTTGATAAACTTTAAAATTATAGAATACCATGTTTATGGAAATTAAATAAATTAACAGATTTATTTTTATCACAACAAAAATAACATTAAAAAAATATTATTCTAAAATATATAAAATTAGAATTGAATAAACATTTTAAAATATTAATATCAATCAAAAAGTATCATTTATAATAATAAATAAGATAAAACCAAGTTTTTTAAAATATTTATCAACAATTAAATCATTTAAGCAAAATACTTAAAACAATAAAGTTACATATTTCCAAAAAAATATATTTTTTAAACTTATTTTATAATAAAACAACTAACCTTTTAAAGCATTAGCATATTTCAAAATATATTGATAAGGATGTTCAACGAAGAAATCAAATCGAATTGAATGCAGCAACATCTTTTCCATTGTAAGTAATTCTTCTCTAGGGTCCTCTCCAAAGTGTTTAAATTGAATATCAGGTAAAATTACTTTTGCAGTTTTGATTAAATCCCTGAATAAACAAGAACAAATCATCCTTACAAACTTATAATAAATCAACAATTTTTTTTCAGTTTAAATAATTGTCTCAAAACTTAGTTTCAAAAATTCACCTTAATTTTTTAGGTGTTTCTTCAACTTTTCCAGCAAGAAAAAGGCAGCATGTAGCAGCCACATGTCTAGATATCTTCTTAAACGAATGAAACATATAAAAACGATGAAAATATACAACTCCAGTAGCTATAGTATCATAATGAAGTCCCAGCTATAATAACAACATATTTTACAAACTTATTTTTTCCATAATCAAAACAAAACAAAACAACATTAAGCAGAATAAATTTGATAATTTGAATATTAGGAGATTATAAAATGATCCATATTGAAAATATAAAGCTAGCAAATAAAGTTTTATAATTTGAAATAAATTGAGATTTCTAGCAATAATTTTAAAATAAAGTTTAACAAATTGTTTTAATTATTTAATTTGTAAATAAAACCTTTTATAAGTAATGAAATGATTTAAACTATAAAAACTCAACTAAAAATTGAAATATAAAAAGGGATTTTAAAACATTATAAATTTATTATAATAATTAAAGCAAATGTTTCAATAACAATAATAAATCATTAGAAGTTTAATATTATAATTTTTTTATACTTTTGTCCCCATTTGAAAAATAAATTTGGGTCCTTCACGTCTATATCTACTTTCTGTTTCTTGTGAAACGCCGTCGATTAAAGAAGGTGTCTTTTTCAAATCAGATTTCTCATAATACCAACATGGTAAGGACCCTTCTTCGTCAGCGCTTGATTCAAAATACATTTTTTATAATCTAAAATTACTTTATTTATCTATAAAAAGACAAACAGTTTTCTAAAAACATAAATTTAATAAAAAGCATTTTAGTATTAAAGCAAAGTTAGATAACTTGCATATAAAAAATTGCAATCAAAATATTTAAATTTTAGTAATTATTGGTAAATAACACTTTTAAACAGAATAAAACTACTTGAATCAATAAAAATAAAACTTATATTATTAAAGTTTTTTTAAACTTGAAAATACTGTAATTTAAATTTAAAAAACAATTGTTGAAAGTCATGTGATATACAGTTGATTTTATGAAAGCATAAAGTTCAGAATTGGCCTAGACTGTAACATGTGCACAAGTATGAAGAAATTGTTTAGCGGCCTCTTACTAAAATGTTCATTAAATTATAGAAAAATCAGTTGTGAATTTGTTGTTCATTTTGTTTGCTAAAAATTTACTTTAAGAAAATTTAATTTAACAGCATCAGTCATTATAAAAAATCAGTGTATTTACTTTAAACAATTAAAATTAAAAAAAAGTACTACAAATTGTACTTGTTATTTTATTTGTTATAAAATTTTGGTTCAAAAGACAAAAGTTCTCAGTCAATCAACATTAATAGCTGTGAATTTTAGTCTGTAGATAGTTATGTTTAACTCAGCTCAAAAATAATATCATCAGTATAATAAACTCTGATATCAACATCTAGTACATTTGGACAGCTTAACTTTACCGTCTAGAATAATCCAAAGCTATCTATCAAAATCATGGCCGCAATCTAAAAAGCTTTTGTCTAAATTACGCACGCCAATGAAACTTGAATTTTATCGAAGACTAACGAAAATAAACTTCAAGTATTTCATTGTCGTGTATTAGTTTAAGATACTAATACATATAAGGCCGTTCTTGGCTGAAGCAGGCCTTATAATTATTAATAATCATTTGGTTCCCTGCTAAAAAAGAATTTTGAAAAGGTAAAGTAAAGGTGCAATAGCAATTTTCATCTGAGTTTTCTCAAAAAAACTTTATTAAAATATATAAATAACTTAAAAATAAACAAAAATAATAACCTGCAAACTTCAATAAACATCATATTATTATTTTGAAGTATTAAAAAAACAAGCTATTTTATTTTTACAAATAAAGTTATAAAAGATTACCTGGCTTACATAGTTAAAATACAAAATGTTTTATATCTATTCAATTTATTCTAAAGTTTTACCTTAAGGTTGAACTGAATATAGTTTAAATTAAATTTTATCTAATCATGATTACAAATATATCAAATAATCGATTATAAAGATTATTTATAAATTATTTTTGAGTTGAGTCCAACTATATCAAAAGTTTACAAAATAATTTAATTCAGATATTGACCATTTTCGACAATTTGCAACAACCAATATTTTGATGGCTAAACTTCGTAAGCCAAAATAGTAGATAGAATGAAGTAGATACTTTCTGTCTGCATATGGGCTTTGATGATACTGGACAGCAGCGTATGGTCGACTACCCTTAAGTGTTTAGATCTTCTGTGCAGTAAAACGGTCCAGTTACCTGGGACAAGCACGTTGAGGTTAACAGGTATGACCATTAGCGTATGTTTATCCCGAAGCAACTAAAAGGCGGTGGCCCCGTTTACCCGTTAGTTGGGGAAGCTACTTTTTGCAATCGATTATAGGGCAGTTTTTCCGACGATAAGATGGTCCTCGAACCAAACATCAACTTATTAGCAGGCAATCGACTTAACGACCAGTTGGTAACTTAGCTACAAATATTTAGTATTTTAATTGCTGTCTTTTATGAGCTACATACGTAAACAGTTTCCTTAAACAATTTGTTGTTTTTCTAATAATAAAAACTTGGTTTGAAACGTTTCTTTCAGCAAATTCACCAGTAATAGATGAAATATAACTGATTTTTGTAGATTAGTGTAATATATCAACTTAACTAGTTCTTAAGTTTCCTTTATTTTTTTCTAATTATGACCAATATACAAAATTTCGTTTTGTAATTAAACAAAATATTTTGGTATTAATATTTTTGTGAAAAGATTAAGTTAGAATAAATTTTGATGCTATTGAGAAAATTTTCTTTTTACTTTGACTGACTTTGGTTAGTTTCAAAATTTTTGAAGTTAAAACCATCGATAAGAAGGTACAAAACAAGAATACACAAATCAGGCGTAAATAAAAAACTACACACTAAAAAGTGCTATCCAAAAATAGTTCTAATTAAAAAGAAAATCTAAATAAGAAAATAAATAAAGAAAAAAATCAAACTTTTGATATGAAAAAAAGGTTAAAAACTTTGAATATAATAAATTCAAACTCACAACTAAATCTGAATGGATAGATGATTAAGATATTTAACTAATTTAAAAAAGATCACAGAATAAAAGAGATAGATTTGAACAAGAACAGTTTATTTATGCGACAACTACTGAAGAATTCTAGAACTTTATTGTAAATCGACAAATAATTCCAGCAAAAGATGATATGTCAGTTTTGCAAACTGCCATTTTTACCCAACCATCTGACCTTGAGATCTACCTCTAAATCTAAATCTCTAAGAGCGGCCTTGCTTTCATCTTCAAGCGCTGAAAATAAAGTTTAAAATAAAAATGAACAAATTATTGAAGTGAATATACCTTCTTTGTGTCTTGATCTTGCTTGTCTGATGATGTTTTCAATATTTTTATTGATAAATTCATCTTTATGATACCGATTCCTTGCAACTAGATTACGGATAGCTCTACAAGCTGCTTTCTACAAAAAGTCATTAGAAAAATGAAAGATACAAACATAGATAACAAACTTGTAGACCAGCATCATATATATGCCGTTTCATTCCCTCAGTTATCAGTTCTGCTGTATTTTTTTTCATAATTACATCACAATTTGATGGACAGCGCAAGCTAACTGCTGCAATTACTATGTAAGCGGCTTCACATACCTAAAATATTTCACATTTATCAAAATTCCAAACCAGATGAGAGTGACTTACAGATGAAGAGTCAAGATGTTGGGTAATAGAAGCTAGGATCAGATCAAGAGCTTGTGATTTAACAACTAACTTCTTTACATCATCGTTTCCAGAAATTGATTTGATCAATAGAAGACATTTCCGTACAAGAACCTGGTGGCATGTTAGTGGGTTTGTAAGTACAACATTCTTTAAAAGTAATAGATTAAAAGTAACTGGTTTTCAGCTTCTAATTTTATTACTTGGTGTAAATTTCAACTATTCATCAATTCATAGTAAAAAGAGCTGAAAAGAAGATCAGAACAAAAACACTTTTGTTAAGTTGAATAGAAGAAGACATGAAAAAAGCAAATTGTTGAAGTACAGGGAATAGTTTTATCGAATCACTCATGTGCATCGAAGCGAAGAGATTATGGGTAGTGATAGAACAAGTAGAATTTAATGGGCGTATTTGAAATTGAGTTTGTTGGAATGTAAAAAAGGATAAGTTAATTGAGAGGAAGGAACAATTTGATGATAAGATTTTATTGATTGCAGTTTCAGCCAGATAAAAATTGATATAATTGAAAATCGGAACAAATTAAAGTTATTAAGATTAGAAAAATGTTCGCTTAGCTAGTATTAGATGATGAATTAAGTGTCTATTTATCTTATTAGCTGTATAAAAATGACAAAAAGATTAAAAAGAATCTACAGCGTTAAAAGATAGATCTCATTAACTACAGATTTGTTTAAAAGAGTCTTAAGAGTCTGCTGAAGAGATGATCAAACACAAGAAATACTTTAAACAAATAATACGAGAATATTTACTTAAGTTCATTTCTGGTGAAGTAAATAAAAGAAATGATAAAAGATAGCAATAAAACAGACAACCACTTGTTACAAGTGGCTATTAACTGATGAAAAAGAAGCGACAGAAGTATTTACTCAAGTTTGAAGCTATCACTAACACTTCGTTGAAAAATTCCAATATGAGAATATGGAAGAAAATTCAGAAGTGTTTTTATCAATAATTTCTTCTTATTTTTATTATGCAAGCGACTAGAAAAACAAGATCAGATATTTGTTGTTTTCATAATAATACTGGCTTGTGAAGTTAAACTAAAAGATATTTCTAGAATAAATAGTTCTTAAAAAAGAAACTGTTTTCTGGTTGATATTTTACAATTACAAGCTTGTATTTTTATAGTGAAAGATAACACGAGTACATATAATAGCCTGCAGCAGCTTCACGTAAAAATACTTTTGAAATTTGCTTTGAATGTTCAAAAACGCCCTTATAGGCAATTATTTGAGACAAATGGTAAAGAAAAGAAAGCTATACAACTTCAGGTTATTCACATGTGATATTTTATTAGACAGTGTAACAGCAGATGACAAGAGGTTTGCTGGGTAACGGATTATCAAAATAGTTTGTAGACTTGAGTTACGCTTATATGATGACATTAATAAGCTTTTGTTGAAAAAGGCTGAAAAATAAATTAGAATATGAAAATAGAAGAAAGTTTTCTCGAAAATATTTTGGTTTGATTGTTAGAAGTAAACAGAAAAGAAAACTTAAAGTAATAAAAATTCCTTGTTAATATCATTTGTTATTCGAGGTTAAGCTTTTTATGTTTTTAAGCAGTTTATACTTCAGTTTTTATACAGTTTACTTAAGATAGAAAGTTTGAATATCAAAGAGAAGATTTAATCTTATTAAAATATCAAATTTGTTTCAATTTCAAAAACTTATTTATAAACAATCAGATCGATTTGTTTAAATAATCTGATTTAAACATTGTTTGTTACAGATAGATTTCAAGTGTTTGTAAAAAGTTGAACTTACAATGATTAAAACTATGGATATGGATAACTGCTACTGTGTACAGTTTGTTGGTAGTAGTGAAAGTACAAAAAGAATGGTAGCATCACTTTATCTGGTTAATGGTGATAAGCAACAACAAACTTTAAAGGTATTCAATTCTTATATTTTTAATTTAATTTTTAGCAATTTAATAAATTAGGAAAAAGAAATTTATTTTTAAGTAAAAATAATTTCAAAATATACTTGTAATGATTTACTTGCTAAATATTGATAATAATAATATTGCTTTTTAGACAATTGAACTTTTAACATATCAACAATATTTTTTAGTCTTGTTTTCAGTAAAAAGAATGAATAATTAAAAAAGCTTAAAAATATATTCAAGTTTTAAAACGTTTTTTGACATCAAAAACTAAAATAAAAATTTATTCAATTATAAAAATCAATTTTCTAGGTTTGTGTTTGTGACGATTTGCCCCACGTAGTATTTGCTGTAGGGCGTTTACATAAACCAGCGCCTGGTCACGACGAATTAGACGCTGGACTCAATCTACAAATATCTTACAACCGTGGACTGACCATCACTGTGTCTCTAGCAGCAGAAGAGGACCAGGAGCTGTGTGTAATTTCACCACCAAAGGTAAAATGTCTTTTCAAATATATTGAAACTAAATGAAGGTTGTTGACAGGTGATAATACCAGCTTCAGCTATCTGGGAACCTAATGCTGCATTTGCAACTGATTTTCAATTGCAACTTACACGGATGAATGTAGAAGCAAAATTGAATGTGACAATAACAGCACAAGATGATGAAGGGAGTGACATACCACTAAATGTCTCATCTCGTGTACATGTCAAGTGGCAACCTAATTATGGGGCAGGGGTTCGAGATATGAGACGAAAATGGGAATCAAAAGAGCTCTTAAGTGCCTCAAAAAGTCTTCAAAGACCTCGAAATAAATCTGATGTATCTGAAACTAAATCCAACAGTTTAAATGGATATCCTGCTTATCAAGACATTGATCGATTAGTTGGAAGAAGACTTAGTAGTGACCAATCAACTTCTAATAGTTCATCAGATGTATCTAAAGCAGTTAGAGAAAATTGGATTTCATCTCTCTCAACAAATAAATCTTCTGATTTACCGAATTGGGCGAAAAATGGGTTAAGTTCTATTGAAGATGACTTTAATTATGATGATGTAGTTGTTGTATAACATCAAATCTTCTAACTTTTATTCAAGATATCCGTCCATAAGTGATTGTATCGTTTTCTAACAGATTTATTATTTTTCTTATTTCAATCATAACTGTGGGAATGATGGAGAAAATTTTTGTTTTAATTATTCGTAAAAAATAAATAAGAAAAAGATAACATTGAAATTTCAAGTTTTTCAAGTTTGTCTTTTAAAAATAAAAACTAAATTCTAATTGATTTGGTAAAGATAATCAAACTTCAGAAAAAAGATAAAAGAATTACGACAAAAGTCTTTTTGTCAAACTTTCAGCTGGTGGTTTTTAAGAACAAAACATTTTGTTCAGTTGTATAACTTAAAACAAGATGATGAAGTTACAATGAACTCACTGGTTTATCAATGTGTGTCTTCAGCAGAATTTCAATCACATTTAAAGCTCCTATATCAACTATTTGTTGACAAAATTCATTACGAACCATCATAGCTCCAAGAGTAAGACAAAGTTCACTTGCAAGTGAGATGTCGTAATTGTGATCTAAATTTAAAAAGAAAAAGTCAACTTCTCGATCATTTGTTGACTAGAAGAGGATTTTATGATCTTATGAAACCTCTCAAGCAATATTTTTTCAACTTGAAAAAGCAGAAAATGTTTTAAAGAAGGGCAAATATCTTTTAAGGTTCAACAACATCAATAATTAAGTATTTTAAAAGAATAAAATTAATGTTTTATTGATGTTCAACAGCTTATTGAATTTTTCATAAGAAGTGAACAAGTACCAACCTAACTTTAACATTATTTACAAAAAGTACAACAAAACTCAAGTGCTTTAAACAAAAGTAGAAAATGTTCAAACTTTTTGACAACGCGCGCTTCAGAGCTAGTCACGTGATTATCATTCATCATTTTAAATTGTTACAAAAATATTTTCTACTTTTAATAGTTTTAAAAATTGAAACAGCGTCATCTAGCGGAATTCATCTTAAAAATATTTAGATAATTAATTAGTTTAATAATAAATTTACTTTTGATAAACACGAAAAGCCGGTCGAGTCCTTGATGTCCAGTGACAATATCTTTGGTATATTCGTGAGCTTTACCAAATTGAACTCGAATATCATCATCTACTGTTAATGTTCTTAAAACACAACAAGCTAATCTTACTGTTTCTAAACTATCTGTAAAAAATAGTTGAAAAAGTTGAAACTTTAGGATAAAAATATTAAATTTTTACCAGCAAACTTCTCAGCACACTTTAGTATTAATTCTATTCCATCATTTTCAACTAAAATTTTTTTATTTGATTCACACGCAACACAGGAATATCTGAGAAGTTTCAATCCCAACAAAATGTGTTCAGATTCGACGGACTCTGTCAACAATTTCAGAAAATGAAGTGAATCTCAACTAAAAATATATAAATTAAGATGAGAAGTAAACCTTGAATCAGTTTTAGGAGGAATTTGATCTTATCTTCATCCATAAGATCAGGCTGACCGTTGATCAGCGCAGACAGCGTTTGAAGACACACTGTTAAAAATCAAATATTTCGAATTTAAATAAAATTCTTATAAAGTCAAATTAGAAAATAATATATTTTCAGTTGTACTAGATACTCAACAAATGTTGGATGATACAGAAAGTATTGTTTGCTACTTCATAAAACTATTCCCAATAAATTCGAAGCCATTATAAGGCAAAGAGAGATACAAGGTAAAAAGCGAAACAATTCCATCCGCAAGATGGCGTGCTTGTGACCAAATTGGTTCAAGTTAAAAGCATCTTGGCATATTTATCTTACAAGTTTAAGACTTCAATATTGATTTCTTAGTACTATTTAAGCTACTTATCTGCAATATACTGTCAAACTTACCTGTCAATATTTCAGTATCATCTTTAAACAAAACACAACTTTCATAAATTGAATTTTCTGCATGAGATATTTTGAATGCTTGATAACGATAAGAAAGATCTTTCTCAAATTGAAGTCTCAATTTTTGCATTAATTTTTTAATCTCATCTAAAAATGAAAAGTATTAACTTTTGTAATTTCTAAAAATGATTATTTAAATCTAATTTAAACTAAATAAATAACTTTAATAAAAGAATTAAGCTAGCCACCTATTGAAGTATACAACAACTACTTAATTCTACGAAATAACTTTTATGAAATTAACAATAATCATATTTAACTTGATTCTTAAATTCAATTTAACATTTGAACCAACTAATAATCAAACGTTTCAATCTTATCAACTATTCTGTCTGTATCGATTGATATCTAGCATCAACTTTGTAAATGAAAGCTTTTTCAACACTCATTTGCAACTTGATGCCCATCAGGTATCAACTAAAAAGACCTTTTTAAAGTTAAGGAGTGGATGTAGTTTATTGGGTTTAGAAACAGAGGATTACAACTTGATGAAATTAAAGATTTATGAAGATATCTTCAATTATTTTCGACTGTAGGAACAGGAGTGCTAAAAATACCCTTTTAGTAAAATGCTCATTACTAAGACAGCAAGTTAGACATTAAAAAAGTTGCCAGAGAAGTTCTTGTCATGAAGTTTACAATCTTATACATAGTTCAGTTTTATTCAATAAATATTTAAGCAAAGTTTAATCTGGTTTTTAAATAGAAACCTATAAAGCTTTATTATATTATTTAGAATAAATTAGCAAAGAACTTTTAAATAACCTGATGATGGCTTTGTATTTAGTAAAGCTTTTAATTGGTTAATCAAAGCAAGAACTTCATGAGTGTCTTCAGTTGGAACGTCTTTGATTATCATATTCAAATTAATACCCTAAAAATTAAGTTTACAAAACGTTTAAAATTAGTTGAAATAATTTCAAATTTATCAATTTTTCTGAACTCACTTTCAATTTAATGATCATTAATAACTTTATCGCCTACAAATAAGACTTACTTGTTTAGTAAACTGATCTATAGCGTCTTCCAGAGCTTCTTGTGGATCCATTTCAAATTCATCTACATTTTCTTTCACTACAGAATCAAATGTTTGTTGGGTGATTGCTTTAACTGCAGACATTTTGTTAAAAAAATTTCATAAAAATATTAAATAAAAAGCTCCTGAAAGAACAAAAAATATAACTGAGATAATTTCAAATTATAGTAATAATATTAAATATTCTACCCAACAATAATAATTGTTTAATTTATATATTAATTTATTCTTATTCTATTATGATTTTCATAGAAAGAAAAAAAAACTGTTTTATTTTACAAACATGATTTAATTGTTCCAAGTATTTAGTTATTAACTAAAATAATAAAGAATAATTTTATCAAAATATTTTAAAATAATAATTTCCTTAAAATGCTTTTAAATATTCACATGCAAAAAAAAAATCCAAAATAAAATTTTTATAAATTAGTTGACTAAACTCTTTAACATTTTACTAAATTTTTGACCACTATATTTGACTGCTTCTAATGGTCCAACAGTTGTGAGATTTTTTAGTGTCTGAGTAGTACTAGATTGACTTATAATACTATTTAAAGCTTTTCTAGTCAAATCAGCCATATCAGGATATTTAGCCATTCCTTTAGCTATTTCTTCAATATCACGAATATGTTTAGCTTCTTTATCATAAGCAAAACACATCTCCAGCATCAAATTTTTTGGCAACTTTCTTAAAAGACTATGAACCACACTAGCACTTTTATCTTGAATAAATAAATTTGAATTTTTATTCCAGTACAGAAAATCTTTTCGAAAATTTTTCTTGTCTGGGTCAATAAAAGAATTTATTATTGGGTTATAAAGTGATTTAAATCCATTAATATTTGCTTCAACGATATTTGAAACTTTGCCTTTATCTTCAGCTATGCCCATTCTTATATCTCCTGTATATGAAAGCCCAGCAATTTCTGTAAATAGTTGTAGTTCTGAAAAACTTTCTGGTAGTAAAAGAAAAGATGTAATTATACTACTTTCTAGATTAAACTTCAACGCATTTAAAATGTCTACAGATTCTTCAAAATTATGACTAATTATATGAACAGGTTTGTGAAGGCGACCAGCAACATATAATTGATCCCAGCAATTAAGATCTTTCAACAGATTTTCTTGAGAGATAACACCATACTTTAACTTTCTACCTTGACAAGATATACCAGTATTAAAGTGAACACCAGCTCCAGTGCTATTAAACCATGAATGAAAGCTTTCATTATTGGCTAGCTTTCCCATCAAAGCATAATGATTAGGATTCATTTCTAAGTTTGCTTTATGCCATTCAAAGCTATTTTCAACAGTGAAAATAAAATCAAGCATTTTATTATCAGTATCTTCATTACCTTTTTGAGCAAAAACTCCAGAGCCATAAGCAAAAGCTAAATTGATTTTTGAAGGAAATAAACCTAAAAACTTTTCATACGAGAAAGAATTTAATGCATTTGGGCCAACACGGTATAAAAGTTCAGATGTGAATCTCATAGCTAAATTTACTTTTATAAATACAACTTGAAACATTAAGAAAAATATCAATTAAAAATTAATTTATAACAAAATGTTATAAAAATAATAACAAGAGTATTGTTGTACATAAAAACACACTTTAAAATATTAAGATTAATAACATAAAACTTAAAATAATTATAACTAATTGATTAAATAACTGATTAGCTTTCAATTAAATGTAAAAATATACATCACAGTTACTAATTTATATATTTAACAAAAATCTATTATTAATATTACATAAAGTTACACAAGTTATTAAAAAAGAAACAATTAAAAATTAATAAAATATTCCATGTATGTTAATAACAATTAAATTTTTATGGATATAGACAATAACTTTTCAAAAATAAAATAATATTTGCAAATTTAATGTTAACTTTTTTATAATATTTAACTATCTAAAATCAAATTTGCAAGAATAGAAATTTCAATCAAATAACAATCTAAATTTTTTCAATAAAATTTAATATTATATATTAAATATATCTTTTTCAACAGGTTTTCGTATACAGATTAAATATTGGAAAGGTCAGAAATACATTGAAAATTAATAGTTGTTTGTTTAAAGCTAAAAAATAACAATAAACTTTTTAAACCAAAGCATACAAGTTAAATATTCGTTTTCAAATATATTTATTTTGATATTCAAATATAACGTTTACTAACGTTAAATTATAAACAAACTCAAATTAAAATAGTCTGCTACAAAAGTGGCTTCAACCTCAAAATAACTGCAATGATTTTTCTATAGCAGCATTATCTTAAAATATGAAAAATATTTTCTTGAGAAATAACTGAGTTCTTCCTGGATCTATTATAATTAATTTCAAATAAGTTAAAAAATATTTATACTCTATGAGATATATGCAAGGCAAAGTACAAAACAAAGGTGTCAAGGAAAATTGTTATTACTTCTTTCTTCAAAACTAATTTTTAGATTAGGTATTAAAAGAATGAAAATTTGTCTTTTGAAGATATAGATGCCTGAAATTTTAAAATAAAGTTATTAATATATTAGAATATTGCGCTAAAAAGTTTTATAAGCTCTTGACTCTGAAGACCACTCTACTTTACAACTATAATATCTTCAAATTTTTACTTTTTTATTTATTGTTCATGCATTATAGAAAAAAAGTTAGTTTTACCGACTTAAAAGTCATAGTAAAAAATAATAATTCATGTGTAAATGTACTTTTTTTTATATAAATCTCCCATAATCTTTATTACTTAATGGCTTTATTAATTATTCTCATTTTAATCAAACTTATCCTTGGTTTCGTTAATACGTCAAATTTGTATTATTAAATCATTAAAAAAAGTTTATTAGCAGTAACTTCTTTAGTTTTGAGTTTAGAATTTATGAGTAGCTTTTAAAGTAATAATTATGCTAAAAAAAGAACTAACTTTAAACATTGTCATCATGTTTCTTTTGTAAATAAAAGCTTTAAAATCATTATACCAAGTATGATTTTTACACCAGCTAAACTACCAAAAAAGACCTATTCTTGAAGAAAAGATGGATTTAAGTAATCAAAAGTATAACTAAACTTGTGAAATGAGTCAATTCTTTTCTAGTTTTCATAAACTGCCAAAAATGATTTAAAGATCACTAATATATTCACTCATGCAGTCTGTAAATGTGCTGATTTTTGTCCCGACAAATTATTTCCATGAACTCTTTTACAAATTATAAATAATTTGTCATTGTTCAAAAAAGACCTATATAAAAGTGTTACATTCTTATGACATTACAAATAAATGAAAGATCAAACCTCTGTTGTCTTTATAAACTTTCAATAGAATTTTGGTAAAAAAATTAAGGATACAACCAAATAAATGATTTTAACATCATGGCTTACAAAACTGTTTCAACACATGTACCTTAAACTTTTATTTTTAGCAAAATTTTTGGTTAATAAATTGTCTATAAATAAATTACTGCAAAATTTAGGTGATTTTTCCAATGTAGTATAAAGTTTTTGGTAATAAGCATCTTCTGATTGTTTGTGTAATTGGTATTATATAGATACTTTACCTAAAATTTATTATAACTATATCATAATTATATCAGGTATTAAATTATATTTGGTCATTTCTGCTAGTAGACAAAATATTTTCTTTTAAAATGGGTATTCTATTTTAAGCTGCTAATAATTTATTACTATTTTGATTTTAGATAAAGTCATTCTGTTTTATTTGCAGTGCTAAAGTAAGATTATTAAATTGAAATATCATATGTATTCATTTTACAAATAAATTTAGTTATTTTATCTGATATATCAGTGGTTTGCTTTTAATGTAAAAATTATAATTATTTTCTGAAAATAACATTAACTCAGTGACAATCAGTTAAGTTATGTTTTATTTGCTTTTATCATCAGCAAATTTTCAAAGATTCATGATGTTTCCTATTACTTGACTAAAAGTTTAATTATATTTAAAAAAAAAATTCATCTACCCTTATTTACTTTAATCTATAATTAGTATTTATTTTATAGAAGTTTTAATTTAAATAAGTATTTAATATCAATCTTAATAATTTTTTCTTCTATCTGTAAATGTTTACTAATCTTAATTTATACATTTTAGTTTTGTAAATGGTAAACATTTTCTACTCTATTCAAAACTTTTTATAAATGTTACTTGTTTATTTATTATTTTATATTAGAATTGTAAAGTTAGCTATAACTCAGCAAAAGTATTGTATAAATTTATAATGAATTTAGTCTAACTTTAGTTATTGATAAAAGTTTAACTTTGTGTAGAAGCTTATAAAATACTTCTAATCATTTTAATATAAAAGTTATTTTATATTTTTAGTTATTTTTAAGTTATTTTTTATGAACTTCTTAATTATTGTAAAATTAATTTGAAATGGATTTTCTAAATCTTTTTTCCGATGATGTAATAAATGAATGCAGGCATGAAGTTGCTAGAAGACAAAAGTGTATCAGATGTTGGTATGTATGATCATCAATTACAGATCTTAGTAAATAAATCTCTTCATTACAGCCGCCCAGTATCGGTTTGTATCTGTTGTCACTTACCAGAGACTCCTATCAAACTCAAACGAACTAAGATTTACATTCTACAGCATCCAGATGAAATTAAAAGACCTTTAAACACAGTTGCTATTCTTAAAGCTTCAATTAATTCCGATGATTGTATCGTTTATCGAGCCAAGAAATTCCCATCTAAGCTTTTCCCCAATTTACACGAGATTTTATATCAGAAAAATACTTTCATTCTTTACCCTGATAAAAGTGCCACTGATTTGGCAAACTTGGACAAGTTGGAACATACAAATTATAATTTTGTTCTAATAGACGGAACTTGGAAGCAAGCAAGATCTATCTATGCCCAGAATAAGTTTTTACATAATTTGCCAAAGGTAAGATTAAGTTGGTTATAGTGAAATATTTAAAGCTTTTAATTTAGGTTGCGATTAATCAAGAGGTTATCAGTGAATATGTGATTAGAACTCAACCGAAAGATCAATTTCTTTCTACCATTGAATGTGCGGCAATAGCTCTTTCATGTACTGAACCACAAAATTTTAAAGAGGTGAGAAAATCTTTCAAATCTCTAAATGGTTTTTGTAACTTTATTTTGATTTAGATTTTGATGAGGCCTTTGAGGGAGCTTTGTAAGTTTCAATTGGATAATGGAGCAGTAGTACATGTTAGTAAAGAAGCTGTTAGTAGACAACTGAAAGAGAATCTGCCTGAACTCGATGAAAAGCTGTGATTTTTGTAATAAAAAAAGAAATTTATTTTGCCAGTTTTTGATTATTTGTTGACTTAATATTACTAGATACCACAAGAGATTATAGAGAAGTTGTTTATTTGCAAGACACAAACAGGTTAAAAACTCAAACTAACAGAACAGCATTAATACAACCGTCATTTTCTGGATGATTTGTCACTTGAGCGTATTTACCTGTAAAAATATCGATATAAATCCAACAGTTACAAGTAAACATATTACTTCTTACCCCAAACAACTTTTCCTCCTTGTGTTACAAGACCGAGTTCGCTGACATTAACCTCCAAGACCGTACCTTTGGTTATAACTCCGAGTGAAGTATAAAGAGCAGAAGATGGATTCTTCTTCACACCAATAATAGGTAGAAAGAAAGTTGCTTGTAACTCTGGATGAGTTACATTAGCTTTCTTGTAACGAAGAGCCTACAATAATGAAAAACTGAATTATCATTTGATAGTTAAACTAATAGGACAGAAATTACAAAATTATTTTTAAACATCTTCGGATTAAAGACAAATTTTTGTAAAGATTGAAACGTTTTAATGATAACTAGTGTTTTAATCAATAGATGTTGAAGTTATTTTATATATTTGGTAGAATCGTTCTTAGCACAATTTGAACTGCTTCATTTTAAAAAGTTTCAAAGCTAAACAGATCAAGACATTTTTATCAAATGAGTTGTTGGGAAAAATTAACTAAAACTGAATGTTAGAACAGATAAATAATAGAAATAAGAAACACAAAACGCATTGGTCAATTTATAAATCGTTTAAACATCAAAGTAGAAAAATAATCTTACCATTGGTCGGATAAATCTTTCATATTTAGGGGGCTTACGAGTGAAATTTTCAGGTACAAAAGTACATTTAGTAATTACTCTCTTCCAAGCTTTCTCTAAAATTAAAAAAAGTAAAATGATTTAGATGAAGTTACTCATAAGATAACATATTGATTAAAATGCAAAGATTTTTAAGAAAATTATTAAAATTTATAAAACAATAAATACTGGAATACTTAAAAAATTAAGAAATAAATCTGACTTTTTCTTTTTCCCGTCTTCAGCACTCTAAACACTTCAGCTTCACTCTGAGCTCGAACTTTAGGAAGAGGAACATCCCATTTACCCTAAAAAGTTAATAAAATCTACTTTTATCTGCTTTTCATTACTTTCAAAAATCTCTAGTTAGAATTTATTATCTCAATAAACTTACAGCTTTTTCCTTCCGTTTTTGTTTGATCATATTTGATAAAACTTTTGCTCTGCTATGCCCTTCACGATCAAGTAGATAATGAGGAACTGTTCCAGTTGGTGTCATATCATCATCTTTTTGTTTTGTATTTCGTTTCTCATGCATCTAAAAATACAATTAAAATCATAAAATCAATAAAAATATCTATCTTCGAAGTAAAATAAGTTGATATTGAAAATTTTCAAACTGAATAGAACTTTACCTTAAGAGTTTTTTTCATCTGTATCTTTTCATTGTGTCGTTCCTTATTATACAGTTTAGCCTTTATACCCAGCAACTTTCTTGCTTTTTTGGCTCTAGTATGGGGCTCTCTAGCCTCCTTCTTACGCCTATGGAACAAATTCAATTAAAAACATTTAAGAAAAAAATGAATAGAATATAAGACATTTTAGAAAAAATACAAAACCTTAGATACTAAGAAATAAAAACCATTGATACTTAAAAGTGATAATTAAAAAAGTTGATAAAAACTTTATGAATTGAGAATGAAATTATAACTTACTTTCGTTCATGATAATCTAATCTAAATCCATGTAGTTTCTGATGCCTTTCAATATGATTGTTTTGAGGCTGAAAAAAATGTTAAAAATTAAAAAAATGACAAATCAATAAAAGAATTATAAAATATTGGTTTTGTATAATGTATAAAATGGTCTTCTTTTAATTTTTAAATGATTTTCTAATAGAATAACATGATAAATAACTTATTAAATAAACACAATTATTTAAAAAATGATTACAAAACAATATAGTTAAAATTCATAAAATTTAGTAATCATAAATTAATAATTTTTTTGTTTTTAGACTTAGTTTTAGAAAAACTAGAAAATATTATATTTTCATAGAACAAAATTTATAAATACAAATATATCAAAGTATAAATTGATAAAATAAAATACATATTTAAATATAAAAATAACTAGAAATAAATTATAAAAAAATGTAATAACTATTTATACTCTAATCTATATACTAAAAATTGATGAAAACTATAATTATAAATTTAAAAAAAATAAGAGAATACTTAGAAATAATTTATTCATTAGCAAAGCTGATATTTTTATTTGTAAATGTCTAATTTAATATGAAACAACTAATGAAACTAAGAAATTATAAACCATTAAAATAAATAATTATAAAAAACCAACTCAAAAAATTCTTATTGTAAAAAAATAAAACAAAAAACATTTATAAGAATATACAAATAATAATAAGAATCAAATAAAACATTATTAATTATATAGCTTCAACATAAAAAATAAAATACTAACCATGATGATGCTAGCTGCGTGGTTAGAAAAGAAATACAAATTTTTGATCAGTTAAATATTTGATGCTCACTAAAATTTACTACATGATTATTTACTAAAATGGTGTATTACGAATAAGCCCGAGTTAAAAAATAGAATAAGTATTTCTAAAAAGTAGGATAACTGCAATAACTAAATTTTAAAACATAATGGTACGCTGATAATAAAAAAAATCAAAAAATCTTTTTCAAACTTAAATGATCTTAGAGTTTTTTAAATTTTTAATAAAAATATTTATTCGTTCATTGTTCACAAGAAGATATAATCTCATACAACGGTATTAGGAGTGCACCTGACTCACAAAATGTCTATTGCACAAAACTCCCGTAATCTACAGCAGAAGAAATCTTGTACAAAAGAAACAAACTTAGGGAGAGTATTTTTCGCTTTTTTGCTTTCAGCAAAATACCGTGACGAATACTACACTGAACCAAATGGAACGTTTACCAATCATTAACGGCCTAAATTACGAACCAACAAAACCATTTCTACAACAAACTCTGGAGAAACACTTTGTAGCGACGACTTACCACCTGTCTTGCGGTTTTAGATCTAAATGCTCTACCATGAACATTACATTTTATGTGCATCAACTACAGGAAAAATGTAAAGAACAAAATAGGCCTGTATATATCGCGTTCATTAACCTTACAAAGCTTCTGGCGTCGTAAGAAAGGGTTTGATACTTAAATATACATAAATTTGTAGAAGTATGAACAAATCCTACAGAATCACTTTTTGTCAGAATAAATCGACTTAAAGATATGTGACAAATGTTAAAAAATATTTATTTTATTTCTAAAGTAAAATGAATTTTGATCTATTTTGGAAAGAGCTTATTACAAAATTTCAAAATGACTTTACTCAATTTTATAAAATTTTCAGTATTTACAATTTTGTACAAAAATGTTATTTCCTACAGTATAATTTTCTAAAAAGATTATTTAAACTAAATACAAAAAATAATAACCCTTATTTGTTTAATTTAAAGTAATTTGTTGTAAAAATCGATTAATGTTTGAATATCAAATACATTTTTTTGAAAACTTACTTTATTTCAAAATTTATAATTAAACGATAAACATCTAAAAATTACAAAGCAAAAAGCTAATTAAAGATTTATTTTTAAACTTTTTTTTCTTTCTAGTCGCAGACTGTTTGAACGGTTGAACAAGCAAATGTAACTACTAATCGAAACCCTTATCCAACTGGCGTCTACAAAACTTGTATTTAATACACTTCAGTGACATCAAAAAGCCTTGTTCAAACTGTCAATTTTCTGCGGCTTTTATTTACAATCGCTTACATTATTCTTTTACATTTTATTACAAATAGTAATACAATTTGGATTATAAAATGTAGGCAAATTTTTTGTAAAATTAAAACAAACAAAATTTGCTTTATTTATTTAATCAATAATTTTCAAGTTTTAGAAATTTAAAACAAAAAGTATACATAAATATCTGTATTAGATAAGCTTAAAAAATACATGTTTCTTAAATATTAAATTTATATTAACAAAGTAGTTAGAAACGGCTTTTTATTAAAAGATTTGGTAGATAATGTAAACCAAAGTATAATTTGTAGGTAAAAAATAATAACAATTTTACTAAAAATTGGAGTATGATAAATAGTGTGAGAAACATTAAAAACAAAGCTTTCAGTTTAATTGTAAAATAATTGAGCAATTAAACATTGATTGCTTTATTTTACAACTCATATCTTTTCAAATCTATTTCCATACAGTTTGATCAGTTAATTTATTAAACTTTCTAATGTTGCATTTTACTATAAATGACTCTTTGCAAAAGTTTAATGCGTTTAATGTAAACTTTACTAAACTATTTTCCCTGAAGTTGCAACTTGTAGATATGACTAAAGGTTTAAATAGTGGAAATATCAACAATAAACTTGATAATTTATTTAATCTTATCTTTAAAAATGATTTTTATCAGAATTTTCTATAAAATCAAAACATTAGAAACTATTTAGTGTGATTTAAAATTAATTCCACCTACTAAATATTCACAAATTAATCAGGAAAGTAAATAAATCTTAGCTTCATCAAAGTAAAACAAAAATGTTTACACGATTCCAAAAAAATTATAATTATTTCTAGCAGAATATTATTAGAAGCAAAAAAGCTGAAAAAGATTTAAAGCTTTTTAATATCAAGTAAATATTGATGTCATAAAGTATCGTTCAATATGTCAGAAATTCTTTAAAAAGAAGTTTAGCTTAATTTGGTAAAAAAATCTATTTATGGAAAAATTATAAGTTCAAGTGAGTTTTAATTTGAAAGTAATCACTACTTTGTCTGTCTAAATGTTAAACACCATTTTTGAATTAAGCTTTTGAAAATCAAATATAATTGTATTTGTAGTTTAATAAATAAATTATTTTTATTAGTTTACGATTTGTGAATTTCTAACTTATTTATTTTTATTCCTTATTTTAGCAAAGCCTACTTTTGTCATTAAAAATATTTGGTTGATGAGATAGTGAGTTTGTAAGTTAATCTGCACATTTATCTGTGAAACTTTTTGACCAGCAAAAAGATTGTTACCAAAAAACGTGTTAGTTACCATTTGACGTTCAAACGTTTTAAATTTTCGTTTGTTTCTAAATAATCTACGACAAAACACACTAATATTATCTTAAAAGTTCTATCTACAACTCCAGAAATGTGACGCTTAAAATTTAAATCATATTGTCTTTACTCACTACAAAAATAGTCGAAATAAGATATTTGAGTCTTAGTCACGCTTTATCTGTTATTTTTGTGATGTTATTCTATAAATCATTTCCAGGAAAGTTTGTTTTTTTATTAATTACCTTTTATTTTTGAAATGCGACATTTATTTAAAATATCAAAAATTTCATTGATATTTATTAGAAGAAACGAAATTGCTTTTGTACTCAACAAGATTAGAAATAATTCTGTTTATATGGAAAGTATACATATTAAAATTTATTTATATGGCAATGGTAACTCACATTATCTAAAAATTCGTCAACTCGTTATCATAGAAAATATAAAATTTCATCTCATCAAGTTTGAGTTTGAATTTTAAATATAGGAGCAGATACAATAATAGCAAAATGTAGATCTAAACTTGATCAGTGTGCTTTCAAACATACCAATTAGTAAGCTTGTTAAGATTTTAAATGATTTTTCTTTCTAAACTTATCATCAACAGGTGCTATTCCGTTTAAAGGTTCAACTTTTACTTGTAATTTTGTCTCCACATTATTGATTTTCTTATTCTTGGAATGCAAACTCTGATGGCGATCAGATAAACTTAGTCTTGGATGAGAATTGCTTTTCTTATCTTTGTTTAAAGCAGCGATTCGACTGTAATTCAAAAGAGTTAGTTTCAAATTACTTGTTGATATAGAATCAGATTCAAATCACTCACTTGGAGCAAAATGGAAAAATCATATTTGGCCAATCTCTAAAAGACATTATAATGCAAACGATATTAACAATGAGGTTGATATCAAAGATGACAAGATAGACAAGCTCAGGAAAATCACCCATCATCTGTATGACAGTTCCAACAACATCAGAAATAACACAAGTAAGTGTGAGGAAAAAAGACTTCCTGATAAACTTCATAACATTTCTTCTCTGTGAGCGTCTATAGACAGAAAATATCCAAAGTTTGGTTACTTCAAAGTTACTCCGATTTTCATATTTTGAAAGTATTAACGATTGATAAGAATTTTGAAATAAGTTTGATGTAAAGAAAAACTTACAAGCGTCGACGACTTTCGTTTAGCTTGTTTGAATATTCAAGGTCTAATTTTGGGTTGCTTGTTCTCGCCGAGTGATTATAACCTCCACTAAAAATAAATTTGAAAACAGTTTAAAGCTGATCATTTAAAGTTAACTTATCTTTGAAGAGAAATAAAAATTCGAGAAAACAAAACGAGGTTTGTTGTTTGGGAATGAATAGAAACTCACTTTTTAAGCTTTTTATTTTCATAATCCGACGAAGAACCATCGCTTGTTGTAGGAATATTTCTTGCAGCTTCAGCTGCTGCATTGTTTGCAGCTTTTCTTACAAAACTTTCCTCAATTTTTCCTCTTTTAAATCTTAAATTGTCCCCGTTTTCTCTGAAGATTATTCTCGAGGAGTTTGTCATCTTGCTAATTCGCGGCGGTTTCCTTTCTCGCTCTTTTAAATCATCAGGAGTAATTGATCCAGCGATTATAGTTCCCGACCGGCTGTTTGAGAAATCTGTGTCTGAAGCAGGGTAATTCTCCATAACAGAAAGTGGACGAGGAGTGGTAATCGACTTATCGTTACAGTTGTTTTTGTTACACGCCATAAAACTCCGGTTTCCATTCGCATGTGAATCAGAACTGGAAAGATCTTTGCTGTGAGCATTTTTAAGAGCTTCTGCGACTTGGTTGGATGAGTTTCGATATCGTTTCATCTTCTTCGTGAGGAGTGGATAAAGAAAAAGAGCTAGAAGACTGATTTGAAAGGACACAACAAAACAAACGAAGAGCATAGGAACAAGATCAAAACGAACTCTATTATTGTTGACGTCTCGACAACCACTAGCGCTAGCAACATGTTGCCAACCTGTGACGCCAGGCAAAATATACAGTACACCTAATACAGTTCCCCCAACCAACATTACTAGTAGCGTAGCGTAGCTAAAAAATGTTACTATTGGGTTTAAAATATGACTCAGCACTGGATTTGCGTAGAAAATACTTTGTCTCATCCAAAGAAATACGTAAACTGGGTATAAACTTAAAGTATAGAAGACAGTACTAGTTGAAACAGAAGCATAACATTTCTTGTCTGTTTTCCAACCTACTACAGCTACAGCTTGATCAGAAGCAAATCTAGCTAGCGCCATGCTAACACTGATAAAACAAAGTCGATATAAAGCTTTTCCTTTCTTGTGATTTAGTTCTCTTCCAGGCTTACATCTTGAAATATGTGCATAACGAGCAAGACAAACAAGTAAGTAAATGGTGAAAAAGGTGACGAATACAAGGACAATCTCGCTTATGATCCAGTATAGCTTGAAGTAGGGTTCTGATAACTGAGTTTTCATTGTGAATGTAGTTCCCGCAGCAAACGCGCCAGAGTCGTTTGTCATAATTCTGATTCTTGATACCGATTTTTGATATTTTGAGATAATTATAACCAATTAAAGAATTAAGTAACAGATTAAGACATGCAAATTTCTATAAATGAAAAGTGAACAAATTAAAACTAAATATTATTATCCAAAAGATGACAAAAAAAAATAAAAATCTATCAACAAATTTTTAAAATAAAACTTTTTAGGTTATCATAAAAACAGTTTATTATTTTCTTTGTTGTATATTATCTATAAGTTTCTAATCATATTTTAACTATTTAGATTTTATTATAACTTCTTGATAAAGTAATGTTTTAGAAATGATGAAATCTAAATTGAAAAAACTAATTATCTAGAAACCAGCTTTAGAAACAGATTAATAATTTTCCATAACTTTTTTGAAGATAAAAACAAAGTATCTTTAAAACATTTTAACTAATAAAATAAACAATTTTATATCAAATCTAAAAGAAAGGTACTTCTGAAAGTTGTTTTGGTAAAACTAATTGCGTTTTACTTGAAGATCTCTATTCGAAAAATAAAAACAAATCGTCTGTTGAAACAGTTGAAGGAAATACCAAAACAATAGGCTTATGTAAGACAGCTCTAAGTGTAATTACATTATGTGTTGTGTTTTACTATCATAATCTAGTATAATCAAATGAGTAATGTCCACATTTGTCAAATAGAACATTGATTGCCGCCTCCGCAACGAGTATCTACTAAAGGATTCTTACTAATGTTTATCAAACACTGATAACAATACTAACAGTAATTCTGACTAAATCAAATATAAGATGCCCTAGCATTCACTGTCTACAAAATACAAAGCTATTTTGATTATTCACGATATGACTGACAGTTACTTGATACAAGTACTACTTCAATAATATTCTAGTTATTCTCGTCTGTCTAAAATTGTTGTAAAAGTTAACAATAGATTTATAACTAACTTTATTACCAGCTCGAAAATTCAACAAAATCTATCGGAAAACTATTAACATACTCCTAAAATAACTTGTTAGAAAGTCTTGAAAATATTACAAAAACTCTTTTATTATGATACATGCTTTTTTGTACTCTTATAATTTATACAAATTAATTGCTAATATTCAGGAAACACAACTTTGTAATAATGTTGATATAATTTGAGTAATCATAACAATCATCAATTATAAGTAATCAAATCAAACGAATTTGCTTTATTTTTCTCACTGACCAATAATTTAATTACTTATTTGATGGTCAATACTATTTTGACAGCTCTCTTTGAGAGCCATTGATGTTTAATTAATACATCCTGCTATTGTAACAGCTAAGAAAATACTCACAGCTAATTTGCATCAAGTCTATTACACCGATCGAAAAATTAAGTTTATTAGAATCACTAATTTTGTGATCTACCATAAGCTTTAGAGTTCTTGATCTTTTAATCAATCATTAATGATAAAAAGCAATTCAAAAAAATACTTTAAAACTTCACTCGATTATAAAAACTATGAATCATTTGGGTTAGCTATGTTTGAATTCATAAAGTCTCGTTAAATTTTTTATAGATCTTGTTAACAGGTCAAATTAAAGACATTTTCGTCATGTAGTATGTGATGAAGAAAACTTTTGTGTAAAACATTGAAAAAATATTTAGTTCAGTTTATGATATGATCTAAATTCAACAAAAGTTGAAGTAATTGAGTGATTTATCTTAGAGATTGGTTTGGGAAAGTACAAACTTCAGTTTTGTTACCTTTAAGTGACTAGAATTTCAAATTGGTCGATTGTTTTCATTCATCAAAAGTACATTTATGATTATTTTGTAAGCTTGAACTTTTATTGCAACGATATTGTAGCGTTTTATAATCATTTTTACCGTTTTGATTATAAAAATATTTTAGTTAAATTGGTTTTCACAATAAGTAAAGAAAAAAAAATGAAAGAGAAAAGTTTTTAAGTTTTTGGGAAAATGTTTTAATGTTGACTACTATCACATAGGTTTTTTAAAAAACAAAAATACTCATTGATAAACAAGCTTTGTTAATATTTTATAAACTAAAAATAAAACATTTCAATTCAAGTTAATACTTTGGTCTAATTTAAGTATTCAGGAAACATTGAAAATAAACTGTTTCATTACTCACAAAAGTTAATTGAATCATAAATGTGATTATTGAAAAATTATTGTTGAAGTTATTTTGGCAAGATCTAATTGATGATCAACGAACAAATTGGCCGAATTTTGAATTGCCCACATGGGAAGCTAATTTAGTGAGTCAATTTAGAAGTAAAAAGTTTACTGGTAGTAAATCAAGAAAAAAACGTTTTTAGAGCTGCTATTAAAGTATTCTAGTTGAAAGAAATTTCAGTTTGAAATTTGTTAATAGCTATAAAAGTATAAAACAAAAACTAACTATTTGAGTATTATAAACAATGTTTGCTAAAAACAATTCTGAAAATAAGAAATTAAATTTCCTATCTGCGTTTATTCTCAATGCCTGTCTTATTTCAGTTCTGTTTTAGAGAATTATTTGTAATTTGCATTGCCACCATGGTTTGTTTAGTGCAGACTAAAGTTAAACATTTCAGTCAAAACAATATTACTTTTAAATGTTTGATTTATCAAAAGTTAAGTAATAAGTTTCAATAACCTTCAAATGTATCATAGACTTAAAAATAAATTCACATTTGACAAAATTTAAACTAATGCAAGTTTTTTTCCTTTGCTGTCTCACCAAAACTTCAAAATTGCTTTTATGCAAATGCAATATACAAAGATTCTTACTAACTGCAGTTTACAGATTTTAATTAAATTTCAAATACATCATTTCTTAAAAATACTCATTTATGAAACAACTGTTTCAGTAAATTTTTTTGTGAAAATCTACAAAAAAAATCGTTGAGTTTTACTACTTTGTAAAAAACAAAAAGAATATGTTCTGTCTTAGCCACCTAGTTCTCAAGCCGTCTTGGTAAATTTCAATTGTCATTTCAATTGTATTCACAAACACAACATATTGGCTTTTCTATTGACAGATTAGTTTTTAATTGCTAAAAAAACTACAATTGCAAAGAGTAAAAAGTATTCAAAGAACTTTATTGCAACTGCATTTTGTTTAATTGTGTTTCTTTGGTTGATTCGAAAGTAAAGTACGATATGTCAACAACATGAGGACCATCTTAGCTTCTATTTTTAATCATAGTACATCGTTTAGTTCTGTTGCGTAAAATCTTTAAACAAATTTATCTTTCATGAATGATAGAAATAAATTTATAGATTAATACTTTGATAAAAACTGAAACTTTACTTTACACATATACACAATAACAAAATTATCAATAAATTTGTGAAAATGATTTAGTTATTAAAAAAAGTAGGAAGTTGAAATTAAAAAATAATATTTAGAAAAAAAAAGTAATAACTTTTAAATTATTTGATTATTACTTATTATTAATATCTAGTATTTTAGTTTCACTAGTATCTGCAAACAATCACTAATAAATTAATTCTGCTAACATCGAATCGCTGACTCAATTGAGAAACTTAACAATACTAACTTCTAACTTTCTATCAATCTTATGTTTATATGTGAACGTTTATACTTTACGTAGATCACGTGATACTTCGCCAATAAGTCATGCAGAAGATTTTGTGACCACGTTTAAATTACCAACTTTTTCTAAAGGTTTCGATAAACTACCGTCAATTTAAAAGTGGAATTATTCCTTTTTGGGGAATTTTCTTTCCCTTAAAAGTTAACTTAAAAGTACTAGAACAGGCTAAAGCTTGTCAATCTAATTATAATGACGTAATGGTACATTCAATCTACACTCCTTCAGTAGCAACATACCTACAATTTGAACTTTTCTAAAGGTAATTTTTTCACCAAAAATCTTTGGTATTTATAAGTCAAAAAATTTTAATCTGAAATCCGGCTACGTTTAATCAATATGAAGAAAACAAATTAATTTTGTTAATAATAAATATCAGAAAGATAATTGTTTGAAAAAATTCATATAGTAGCTAAAATTTGTTGGCGAATGATATTGTCTCTAAAAATTAAAGATTTTTGTTAACAGGAAAAAAAGATTAAAAGAAAAAATACCATTTATAAAAATACTTTAAACGTTTTATTAATTGGGTGATGAAACGTTTCATCAAAATCTAGACAGCCTAGCATCAAATTTCAAAATGCAAACAGCTTATTTATAAAATTTATTATTTTATTGTAATTTGTCAATCAGTTTTCTAAAATAAAAGAAATTAGTGGTCATTATTGGAAATGATTAATCAGTTTACTCAGTAAGATTCAAATTGTAAAGTTAACTCACATTTAAATGTTAAAATAATTGTTTGATCTCATAATTGTATCACATCACTTAGAAAGTATCTTGGTTTTGATCTCACATTTATAATGATTGATTTTTAAGGAAGTAGTTATTAAACTTACTTCCACAGATTTGTAACAGCCATATACAAGTTTGATTTCATCCTGTTGTAGAAAACTATCGAATTGTTGTTAACTTACAATAATAAACCTGAAACTGATCATCCAATTTTCAGACGGTCTAAAACTTCAGGAAATACTTGTGTTAATCTCTCTAATTTACTTTCTACTAACTTATTTGACATGTATTGTTTAAAAAAAAAAAAAAAAACCCTTTTTGTAAAACACGTTGCTCACCTTTAAAAATCATTAAAAATTTTAATTAAATTGATTAGTGACAGGAAGTTCCTTGAAACTGTTTTGAAAACTTTTTTGTAAAAGTTCAAATGCTCGAGCTGATGTAAAACTGATTACAACTGCTTCTGTTCAACTCAAATAGTTTTAGATAAATCTTTCAATAAAATGAGAGGAGTAACTGAATTAGAGTCAACATCTTCTATTTTCGATTATATAGATAACTCCTATAAGTATAATTTCACTTTTAGCTCAAAACATTAAATATCAGTCAAAACAAATAAAGCTCTCAACTCAGTTTTATACTTGTTTACATCTCATATATTCGTTTAAATTGGAATGATTTGAAAGCAGAGTTAGAAAGTTTTAGAATAGCTTCACTATTTAAGTTTTCTAAAATTTTAAATTATTAAAATTTTGATTAAGCTGACACTAATGTATCCAATTACAAATAAAAGATAAGAACCGATTATATAAAGAATAATGTTTGTAAAATATCCTTTAAAAAATATTTTTTTAATAATTGTTGATCAATTAAACACTGGATACACGATTTCAGAGTTATTAAAGATTATTTATAGGTCATTAATTCAATTAAAAATTTTATTAAAGTTTATATTAGCCAGCTTATAGAGTTGGTATTGAAAATTAAAGCCAAGTTTTACTGAAAATCTGTATACTTGACTTTTGAAATTAATTTATTTCGTAAAAAAATCTTAAATGACTGGTTAACATCAAAATGCTGACATTAAAACTGCCTCTAACTTTAAAACATTTTCTCAATAAAATAACGAACAGAAAAAATAGTTCTCTGAAAATCTGTATAAGTCCAAAATAGTATTAAAATATTAAGTTGATGGTGTTTAAAAAGCTCCTTTTTTTTAGTAAAAAAGTAAATCTTTAAAATATTTCTAAGTTTATTAGATGCTTTTAGTTTATTTTATTATTTAGACTTATAATAGATTATTAAAGAAATTAAAACGTAATATTTATTTGTGTAATCATAAATTTATTAGTTTTATAAGAAATCATTTTTTATTTGGTTGACAAATAAGCTAGGTTTAGAAAAATTAGAAGTAATGTTTATTTCAAATGTTTACAAAAAAGTTGTTTGGAATTTTTTTTAGAAAAACTCACACTACAAGATATTTTGTATTCTGCTTCCTAAACACTCTTCATCACAAGATCTTAAATTAAGTTTAATAAGAAGATGATACTTAATTTTAGCAAAAAACTCTTGCAAATTCAGGGCAATACAAGTTATAATAATAAAAACATTGGTAGATTATAAATACTTTCTATAAATTTATTGTAAACTAATTACTTAATTTTCATATAAAATAAACTTTCTAAAAAGATAAACAATAAATAAGATTTTTATAAGTTAAAAAAATCAATATTCTTTAAGTATGAGATTCAATTTTTTATTTAATGAAATAGTTTAACCGTAATTTCAAATTTTTGGGAAATTTGTTGCTAAATAACCAAAACAGAATTTAAATAAATATATATCCAGAACAATAATTAATAAGTTTTGATAAAAATAAATATATTAAGAGATTAAATCAAATAATATTTGAGTTATGTTTAAAAAAATGGAAAGATTTTAACCATCGTAAGTAATTTACAAAAGTTTTACTCGGTTATTTGAAATCTAACAAAAAATTCGGATAATTTGACCAATTTAAATAAAATCTTTAAAAAAATCTAAATAAAAATTTCAACTCATTTTTCTTTTATAATTTTAAAAACTTTCATTGATACATTGTTGTTGTGAACATTTCTAATCTAAATGACTAAAATCAAAACCAACATCTCGAAACACAATAAGATGGTTAAAAGAATTAAAACGGAAATTAGTTTCATTTTAAAGCATTTTTGCTTAATGTATAAAATGAGTAATTAGCTGAAGTTAAAAATATTTTTCTACTAACATTAATTTCATTTGTATTTCCATTAGTCATTCATGTGACTAGGAAGTAATTCGTATTTATCAAAACTTATATTTGCTAAATAAAATCGATGCACAGTAGTTTACAATGAATGATGATTTACAGAACTTATAATCTAAATCACGAAACATTAAAAAATAATTTAATAACTGATAAAAGCTACCGACAAGCAGTTAGCAATCAAATTATGACAATTTAAACCAAACTACTTTTTTTAGTTCTAGCCACACAATTATTCAGTTATTAAGAAAACCTGTTGAGCCACAAGAATTTAAATCATAAGTTCTGTAAGATTTTGTAGATGCTTCAGCACTGAGATATCTTTGTCAGTAATTTATTATTTCCAACGTTTTCAGATCAAAACTTTTTAATGCAAATTACAAAACTGAGATTTTGTAAGTTTTGATCAATTTGTATTTTTTCAGATGCCAGTTTTAATGATAAAATGAAAACACACATGACATCTTCTTTCCTGTATTTTTCAAAATGAAAATAATTTATTTGTAGATTACTTTCATAAGTTTATAAAAATCTAAATAGCTTCGTCATTTTTGAAAATTTTCTCAAATTTTTTAGTTAATTTAAATAACTTTTATTTGATTTAAACATTTGGAAATATGTCTTCAAGTTTTCACACACGAGTATAACTCCTTTATTATGCGAAGATATTAATTCAATCTAATTTAACTTTAGCCGAAAATGATTGAATTACTTTTAGTTAATTTTTAAGACGTGAGAAAACAGCTATAATTATAAAAGCACGTGACTTCGATTTTACTATTAGCGACGTTTACAGAAAACTTTTTTGTAGAATTAGTTTGGATCTAATCAAGAAACTTGCTGTAATGACAAATCTTATATTTGACGATTAAATATGTTTAGAAATCTTCTAATACGTCATCTGCTTCGATATAAAAGTGTATGCTCTTCACAAATTTACAAAACTAAGGGTTGTTTGATGCGCTTGATATAAACTACTTTTGGTTGCGTTTAATAATTGAAACTGAATTATAATTTTAGACATTTTATTTATCAGAAAACATCATTTTGAAGACCTAACCGGATAATTAGACTTTCATACAAGTCTCTGAAGTGAAAAAAGTAGTGATGTAGATAGAAGTAGGGGAAAGTAAGAAGGTTTGCCATCTGTAGATTTTATTGTACCCCCTGAGAAGTTTTCAAAGAAATCACTAAACTATAGAAAGAGTCATCAAGAAGCGGATAATATAAAAGTTGAATGAAAAATTATTCTAGAAAGGTAACAGAAGCAGGTTGAACAGATCCATTAAAAGATTTCTAGGCATTTTTACTTTAGTAGTTAATTTTCAGCTTTTGTATCTGCTAGGCGTATCAAGCGTAGGGAGTGTCTTTGTCAGCTGTGGGTATAAAATACCTCTACTGGTTTCTTCGGGAGTAAGACACGGACTTTTTTGGATTAAAAAGAAAATTATTCAAGATAAAACTCCCTGAAATTGAATCTGGGTAGACGTGTCCTTTTTTGCAGCTCAGCTAAGATAAAGAAAGTCTGAAATAAAATCTACAATCCGATGACATAAATGTTGTAAGTTCAGATCACTAGACTGCTCTCTACTATCATCAAAACCCATTTAGAGACAGGAAGAATCAACTTTCTTTCATCTACTACCTTGACTCACTAAACTCGGCGAAAATAGCAATTTACTTTTATCAATATTGAGCCAAAATCAAAATCTGTCCTACTAGTCGTAAAAAACTTGGTATAGCTGATGAAGTTTGCTAGAAAGTTAAATCAGGTAGAAATATAGAAAAAAAATAAATTAATAACAACTAGTTGGTACGTTTGATGCCACGAGCTAGAAAAGGTACATGGCTGGTCCTGTAAACAACAAACAGTATCTAAAATACTGCAAAGAGGGGTACCTTTGTTCCTGGAAATATATTTACAAGGTTCTACTAAACGTAGAAACAATAATTTGCCCAGAGATTAAAGAGCAAAATAGTTAGTCTCCAATTTAAAACGTATATAATGGACAGTATGGTTATACAGACAGTACCATCTCTTTGCAGAGGAGGTAAGAGTTCTGAGAACATTCATAGCCACACAGGAATCAATTAACTATATGCACAAAAAAGAACTTTGAAGACTCAAACATCCTGGATAAGTTTCTGGGTGAAAGAAACCCAAGATTCAGGCGCTAGAGACGACAAGAAAGGTTTGACTTAGAGGTACATCAAACCTCTTTTTACTTTCAACTGAAGTAAGCCAACAATCTTGGTGGTATCCGTAGATAAACATTTTCAGTTTTAGACTTTGTTGATGATACTTCTGTAGATGTCATGTGACCAAAAGTATTTTAGAGTGTCTTTTAATACTCAATAACAGATTAGAATTACAGAGATGGACTTTTTAGAAAATGATCAAGATTAGATATTGACATAGTCATGTTGAATTCATCAATATAAAAGTATTTCAAAGTATCTTTCATCTAAGAAGCAAATTTAAGTCTGTAAGTCATGGACAAACGTATTATGTTAACTTATAATCTCCAATTTGATTTGATTCAATTGGAAAGAGTAGTTTTAGAAAGAAACTTTAAGGATAAATGGTTTATTTTTGCTACTTGAGGAAGATACTAGCGCTAAGCTCGTACAAGAGTGTACTTCTGCTGTTTGACAAATTGATATAGTCTTAGAGTTGATCAAACACTTTCATTTACTAAAAAATAATTTAGAAGTGGGCAAGAGTGACCTTGAAAGCTTCATCTAATTTTTTTAGCTACATGTAAAACGATTTTGCTATTGTAAGACTGAATAAATTCAGAAAAGTTTTTGGAGTCTACCAGAGATTAACAAACTCTGGCTGTGTATTGGCTGAATTATAAAGTTTCTAATTTAAACAGATTTAAATTTTATTTTCCAGACATATTTACTTTAAACTAAATTAAATTTAATTTATAATAAAAATTATAAAATACCTAAATTTTTATTCAATAAACAATAACTTTATAAGCTTCTGTAGATTTTGAAAATATTAAACTTAAAAAAATGAAATTTAAAAAATCCTCCTAAATTTATTTGGAAATTTTATGAAAGAAAAGGTTGCAAAATATTTACAAAAAAGTATTAATAATTTATCTTTTTTTAAACTTTACTAAATAATTAAAACTTTTAACATAATAAACAGCGATTTAAAAATTACAAAGTGATTACAGTATTAAAGAAACAACCAATATTAATAATTAGAATTTAATTTCTAGATGACATATTTATTCCAACTTAGAGCGATAAAGAGAACCAAGTTTTTCATTTGCTTCTTTATGTACTTCATCATAATAAGGCAAACTGCTTACATTCCTCATCCAGCCTTTTACAGTATCTCCACCTTCACTTGAATAGAATTTCTCCTGGATAGCGTCTGTTGTCGCCAAGTTGTACAACATGAAAGGTGTGTAAAGAAAGAAATCTGTTTAATTACAAATATTTGTTATCCTTTGTCAGCAATTTCTTGTTTGAGTTAAATAGATACTAACCAGCTATAGTGACATTATCACCAGTTGCAAATTTCTTATTTCCCAAAAATTCGCTACACATCTTCAAAGCTTTTGCTGCTTCTTCTAAATTATCCTCGTTCGGTTGTTCACCGTTAAACATGACTCCAAACAAATTCTGAATGTTTAAATCAATCAATTATTGAACTTCTTATAAACTTCCTTAAATATATATTTACAATTTGCTTCATTACTGCCGAAGTTAGATTGTCGCTCATCAGTAATAAGCGATCAACAACAGCACGTTTCATTGGATCAGTTGGATATAACTTTCTAGATGCCGCAGTGTTATACTTGTTACACAGATAGCAAGCAATCGCTCGGCTACAAAGATTAATTAAATCAGAAACAAATAAAGAGTTTTTATTTCTATCACTAATAAATTTAATAATAATAAAAGAATGAAAGTAACATTTGTGAGTTTGAACTCGTCTTTAAATCTCAAAAACTGGATTATGGTTAGAAAGTGATTCCTTTATTTACAAAATATTCTTTTAAATAAAAAGCTTATGATAATTTCTTTAGTATAAATTTATATCAAATTTTAAAAATCCGAAATATAAAACTGACCTTTCTGCTAAAGTGAAATTACCATCTTTGATAGCTGGTACCTGTCCGGCAGGATTTATCTTCAAAAATGCTTCAGACTTGTGTTCTCCTTTGAACAGCTGTAATCTCTTTTCAGTAAATCCTTCCCCAAGAGCCTTAAGAGTCATATGAACACATCGAGAAGGGGGACTGACAGGATCAAAATAAAACTCCACACCTCCACTGGCAGAGGTAATGTTTTGATTTTGACGAGCAGTACTTGGCTTTGAACCCATAATGAAAGTTAATTAATGAAAATTTAGCTAAGAAAATATTTTAAAAGTTTATTCACTGATTTAAAAACTGCTTTACTTGGAAATAAATTAAATTATACCTGAACTAAATTACTTTCTAATAATATATTATTGTCATTTTAAGAAAACAAATTGTTTGTTTAATGAATAAAAACTGCTATTACACTTTTTTCACAAGTAAAACCTGTACAACTCCCTTACTCAATCATAATCAAACGATTTAGCGAATACAGCTTCATTTAAGATATTTTTACCGTAACAAGGCAACCATGACAACCTTTAACTTTTTTCTTAACCTTTTTCGATCTTATTTACTCACACATAATGGCTCAACCTTATATCTCAAGTTCAAAGTTCATACCCAATAGCTTGAATAGAATGTAAAGAGAAATCCTTCTTTATCGTGTTACACAAAAGAACTTTGCAGTTTCTAGGCGTTAAAAACTCATGGTGTTACTATTGAAGTTATATTTTGCACAGTAATGTATTCTTTTTTATCAATTAAAGTTAATTGAATACCCTATTTTGCAATATAATAAAATAAGCACTGAAATCAAGATATAAGAGTTTTATAAAATTTCAAATATTAGGTGAGACATAGATTTAGAAGTAAACATAATTTTGGCTTAAAAAGTAATTGATTAAATAGTTAATAAAAACTGAGATACAAATTATGAAAATGAAAAACTGTTTGTTGGTTATATTTTTGACCTTATAACTGTTAAGACTTCAATTTGACGTTTCTTGATAAAATTGTTTGATCGATAATTTCTATTTTGATAAGTAATTGCAAAGTAAATAGTTGGTTTAAATTAAAAGAACCCCAATTTTAACCATAACAACTAATACTTGAACGTTTTTTTTACTATAGAACTCAAAGTTTGAAAACAATTTCTAACAAACACAAAATAGATTTCCAGATAACATCAAATTTTATTAGTTTTCAATGAAATGGAAGAATTCCTCTGTGTTGATATTTCAAGCATGTCAAATAAGCTGATATTGTCTCATTTGTCGAATTTTCTATTATCTCTTTATAATTTGGATATTTCTTGACTATATCAATCCATTTCTTTATTTCTAAAAATTCTGTCAAAAGTTCAGTTCTGATTTCCTTGTCAAGAAGTTCTAATATCAAAATAGGTGGCGCCATGAACATATCTGTTTAAGTGAAAAAAAGAAATGGTTATATTTTTAAAAAGATAAATTTTATTTAATTTTATGAACGATAAGAATAAAAAAGTTTATTTTATCTTCTTTAAAGCTTACAATTACTTTTTAGTTTACTATCAATTAAATGTTTATGAATAACTAAAGTAAAACTAAATGCGTTTTAAGCAGTTTTGTATAAATGGTTTAAAAAACTACTTTGGTTTAGAAGTGTTTTAATTTTAGATTTGCAAATATTTTTTACTAATTTAAAACTGAAATAACTTTTATTTGTAGTTTATTCGACAGTTACTATTTCTGTTTACTTTTCAACTTTGATAAAACTATTTTTGCTGTTTAAAGGCAAATAAGTGAAAATATAGCCACCAATATTTAAGAAATCACCAATTACAATTACAAAGCGCAAACTAACCGCATATTATGCTGAAAATAATGTTTACAAAACAAATAAACCGCTTAAAATATCAAAATTAACAACCAGCTAAAGTGAAATGATGTTCAACAAGAAAAATATTTCCATTCTTTTCAAGAAAACCTTCAACTATTTCTAAGGCTTTCTTAACTTCTTTTAAATTGTGACTTCTAATTCGCTCACCTCTGTAAGCCACTCCACCGATATTCTAATTGATAAAGAAGCTCATTCTAGAGAATTAAATAAGGTAAACCTACTAAGTATGAATTAATCATTCCCTCCACAATTGCACTGGTATAAAGAATTTGATCTACTTGAGCTCTAGTCTTTGCATCGACAGGATACAACTTTTCAAAATGATCATTACTTTCGTATTGATTACACAAATAACAAGCAATTGCTCTGCTATAAATAAATAAAAACTTTCTAATTAATATTTTATAAAAACTTTGATTTCACTCAAATTTTCGAAACATGATTATAAGAGTCTTATTAAGCAGTTATTAAAGTATTTATAAAAAAAAATATTCTATTTGTAGAAAGATGACTTTTTTTTCAAAGTAGAAAACTGAAACACTTATGAATGAATAGATTTTTCAAAATTAGTAGATATCACATCTAAAATAATTTAAAACTTTTGCTATAAATTTGTTTCACGAAAATTTACATATACTTAACAAGTTTTAGATTTTTATAAAAACAATATTTACACAAATCTAAATAACTGGTTGTAAAATATATATGAGTATTCTAGTAAAAGTTTGTTTTAATATTAAAAGTAAGATTTTGAAGTAATCACCTCTCAGCAATACTAAATTGACCATCAATCAATATTGGCAGTTTTTCACGAGGATTTAAACTTTTTAAATTAAATTCATTGCTTTCACGATCATATAATTTCACTTGAAACTCTAACTTAAGAATTTCAAGAACAATTTTTACACATCTACATTCAGTACTTCTGTTATCATATATTAGAATTATACTTGATGGGATTGGATCTGTATCAAAAATATCTTCATCACTATCATTTTCTTCAGACATTATTTATTTAATTTGAAAAACTTAAATTTTTTCTTAACTATTTTTCTTATATTATCACGAATAAAGTTGTCATGACAACATACTTTTATAACAATGCCTATTGAAATAATTGAATGTCGTAACTAATTTTGAAAAATTAATTCTGTATCTTAGTATTGTTTTTATTTATTTTTAAAAAATGTATTAAAATATATTTTGCTAGAATATTTTGAATGAATTTACAGCTAGTATTTCTTGGAATACATGAGCTTTCAAAACTACTGTAGTTCAAACTCTAACTATTTTCACACATTTATATCATTAAAGAATTAGATGATTATATTAAACACTTTATGTTGTAGTAAATATTGAAGTAAAAAGCATTTTTAAGTGAGTTTTAAACGTTCATTTGTAACATATGTGACGTTTAGACTTGGTATACTATATTAAGAATGATTTCAGTTGTTAGAAGTTGCTGCTAAAAGCTAATAAAAAACAAGAAGTAATTCTGATCTTTACAAGTATTTGAAGTATAGATAAGCAAGCTGTACGAAGAGCTGTTCTTCAAACTAATAGTTTAGAACCAGCAGAGAAATAGTTTAAATTACAATGTACATCATCCGTTTCATACTAAATATTTGTATAATTTTAATGAGCTATTGTTTTCAACTTTATTATCTAAAAGTAAATTTGATTCTAACGACTTTTTGACCAACTGCTTGATTTCCTATGAAACCTTATCGATTTTAATAGTTTATTTTAAACTCATTTTACTTAAAATGTTTCATCAACTTGAAAATATGTTTTTATGTCCTTCTTAATAATTTATTTATTTATTTATTTATTACAATAAATGTGAAGGAGGGTGCCTAAAGATGTTTGATAACTCAAACTAAATTTGAATTAAATATTTGAATAAATTTTATTCGAGTTACATTAAGCTTAAATTATTCTAAAAAAATATTAAAAGATCATAATATAATATATATTATAAATATTACAATTTCATTTATTTATATTTTATTTTACTAGGTGATATATATAAACAACTTTATAAGCAATTAATCAAATTTTCTTCCATAAATTTTAATGTTTTCAATTCCATATCTCACAGGATTTATTGTTTTTGTTTCCTGGCTGACTTGTAGCTTTTAGTCCAATCTTCTATACCTTCTTTGTTGGCTTCTAACCAAGAGGTAGTAGAAGTAACTCTTTCATACCACTTTTTAAGCTGCGGGAACTTATTCATCATTATCTCATCTTCTTCTAGCAAGTGGTACATTGTAAAAATTGGCATAGCACAAAACAAATCTGCAGAAAAATAGTTTTGGTTGGTTGTCAAAGGTGTTACAGTGCAGCACAATAATTAACGAGTAGTATTTACTCAAGCAAAACGTTTGTTGACCTAGCAGCTTATAATCAAATTTGTTCTGGGTGTTGCTTAGAATTAAATTAAAATTGATAAAAATACAAAAAGGTTACCAGGTAAAGTGATATTTGGTCCTGCTAGAAACTTATTGTCATGTCTCATAAGGAAGGTTTGTATAACGTTTAACATATCCTTGATCTTTTCAACTGCGTCCACTTTTAAGCCTTCGTGTCTAAACATAACTCCTCGTATATTCTACATTCAACAGTAAAAAACATTTTATAAACAAATAAATAATTAGCTAACAAGACACTAAATCTATCAAACAGATATAATAGATAGCAAACCAAATATTCATAAATCGGTTTTTCAACTTCAACGCTAATCCAAAGGAGACGATCACTTTCAAATTCTAACTTTGGGTCATTACTAATAAGCTTCTTGTTTAATGCGATGTCCAAATGTGAGTTGATTAAATAACGACAAATTGCGCGGCTGTAGAAAAAAAGCAGAAAAAACATTAAAACAGTTGAGTTTTGACATAATTTATGTTTAGTGTGGTTTTTTATACAAATATTTAGACATTAATTAAATAAAATTTATATTTAGCATAAGATATATTTTATTAAACAATTTATTTTCTATATGCTTGAATCCACTTATAAAAATTTAGTTATATTTTTCTTATGATTATTTACTGAGTTACTTACCTTTCACCGAAGGATTCTTCTCCAACGGTAAGAATCGGAATTAAGCCTCTTGGGTTCATTTTCATAAAATCTTTGCTTTTATTATCTATCATTTTGATTAGATCTATTAAATTTTTCTTGACTGATATTCCTAACTCATTGATTACAACTAGAACTAGCCTTGCAAAAGGACTTCTCTGGTCGTATGTTAAAGTTAGAGTTTCTGATTTAGTAGACATAATTTTTATGTTAATAAAGTTTATCTGCAACAAATTTTTGTAAAAGTTTATTTAGATTAAAGTATTCTGAGATAAAACTCAAATATATTATCATTTTTATAGCTTTTTTTTCTTTTAAAATTAAGTTTTGATTATATGATGTGCAAGCTCTTGTTAGAGATATAAGTTGTGAGGTTTTACACTTTTTAAACTTTTTAAATATATTTCTTATCTGCACTTCAAAATGAAAAAAAATTGATCTAAACTTCAAAAGTATATCACAATCTTTACAAAATCAGATTAAGTTACAATATAATAAGACTATGAACCTTTTAAAGTTTAATATAAATTTGCTATATGTGTTGTTTAAATAAAAAGTCTGTAAATGGTTAACTTAGTATTTAGTTGTAGACTGATTGAATATTTTTAATTTCTTATGAATGTTTTAGTTTATTTGTAAAATAAAGTATCTATAAAACATTTTAAGTATAATTTGTAATATGAAATAGCAAAAAAATTGTTCTTATGGCATTAAACCTATAGTATTACTTTTTTTAATTTTACTATAAAACAAAAACTTTGTGATTTATTGGCTAAATTACTAAGTTAACATATTTTTCTGTTTCTAAATCTATATCAAACTTGTGGAAATCGAAATATAGTGAGTATTTCATAATTTAATAGATTTAAAGAAAGCCAATTATGTAAATAACTGAAATTATTTTGTTTGATAAAAGAAAATATATAAAAAATTCATATTTATTCAATCCCAAAATAATTTAAAATGTTTTTCTTTATAAATCATTTTGTAATTTCTTATTTTTAAAAAATGATTTTTTTTCTTTTGTCAAATCATCATGACTCAACAGATTTCTATAAATAAATTCTAAGTATCTTTAAAGTAAACAGCATTAGTTTGTTTACATTGTATTCCAAGACAATACTCAACAAGAAATTTTTATAGGTAGTATTTGAATTTATTAAACTCAATATTCATCCGAAAATAGTAAACCATTATTCAATTGTTGAGAATGTTACTAATTACTAATATCATTAAGTTTTTTTTAACCCTAACAAATGATTTACTTTGGACCAGTAATTCTGCGATTTTAATGACCTTAATAACTTAGTAAATACCACTCTAGTGAAAACTTTTTAAGGCAAATGATTTTGTTAGGTTAATGTTATATATTAATAGTTTATAGTCTTCATAATTTCAGATTATATAAGAACCAAGCTTTCATTATGAAATAGTTAAATTTTGTTCTGATGACTTTATTAAACATTTTTGTTAAGTGTAGATAAGAAAATAAAGAATGATTTATCCATATAACGTTTATTTTTACTCAATGTTGTCTATTCATAAGGATTAGGTTTATCTAATATTTGTTGTATTGAAGTTGAATATGCAAACATTGAAACTATTAGCATATTTAGTCTTACAAAGCATTTTTCAATAGTTTCGTAACAATCACTATTATGACGTAAACTGTGTTCATGATAGAGTTTAAAAACATTTGTCAGTTAAGCACTTGCTTATGTGGTTAGTTTTGTCTTGTTCATCAATAGTGTAATGTTCGTTACTCTTAAATTGTTTGTATAAGAGATTTTTGTTGTGTAAACTAATAGTTGGTATCTTTTCTGGTTATGCTAATTACCTAAATTTTGATATGTGGTCTAAATGTTTTATAATAATTGTTTTCATTAATTCAATCACCTTGGTACTAGCTGACTGTGAGCTTAGCAAGCTAGGTGACAGTTCAGTTAATAATAATTGCGCTATAAAAACCCTTGGAGAATGTCAAATCCCAAAAGTAGCTAAAAACCCTCTAGATTATTTGAATTCTAAAATAGTTGAACAATCTAGTGGGTGTCAAGCAACTAATAAGCAAAAAAAATGTCAGAAATCTAAAGATAATAAAAAATCAAATTCTCAAACTTCTAAAGATTCAGAAAAACCCTGTCAGTCTAAAAATAAAAAAGCAGAAAAACCTTGTCAGCTTAAAAAAGACAAAAATAACGATTCAGAAAAGTCGTGTCCAGCTACAATAATCACTGTCAGTGAACATGTTTACCTCGCAACTGGGTTTGCTTCTTCCAATGTAATTATAGTTGAAGGTAAGTTTATTTTAATTCTCTATTCATTTACTTTTAGTGATATATAATAATCTGTTCTTTGAATTTATATAATATAAATTAGTTTCTATATATTCACTTGTAACTGAATTTGAAATTCTAATATGAGGGCCAGAAGGTTTAGTAGTTGTGGACACCACAGACAGCGAGGAAGCAGCTGTTGATATAATAAAACAAATCCAAAAACTCGTAAATAAGCCAGTCAAGGCCATCATACTTTCTGACTTTCATACAAGTAAGCTTTCATTAAGTTTCTACAACACCTTTACCAGATTTTTAATATTTTATCTTACAAATTTTATTAATGAAAGATATAAATAAGGTAAAAAACCTAAAATAATTTGAAAGAGAGCTCATAAGCAACATGATTTAGTTATATAAATATTTTGAGTAATTACTGCCACGACAAAGCAACTGTAAAATATTTTCGTTTTGATATTATTAAAATTCGTTGTAATTATTCACTGTTATATTTTATGGGGATTACTGAAATGCCATGTGTTATATCTTCTTATTTCTATGTTTCTATCTTAGTTATATATAATAGCTATTAAAATATATTATTTGTGAAAATGTTTGTCAGCGAGAGCTGCTCTTTTCAGGCACCCTCATTTGCATTTATTTTAATAATTATGTATTTGGTAAATAATTAGATCATATTCTTGGTTGTGGAGCTATTTTAGAATTTGAAGAAGCTTCAGGAAACACTGATATAAAAGTTTACAGACATGCATCTAGTAAAGAGGAACGAAGTCGATTAAGTGATTAATTTTGTTTTTATTTACAAATAAAAGTTTTTAATTTATAAATTTAATGATTGATTTAACCTGGTCAATCACTTTATCGTGAAAATGTTTTTTTTCACAGCTTTGGTTAATGAACTTGCTTATGTAAGAGCTAAACGACAACATGGCGTTAATCTTAATCGAAATCAGAGAATCAATTCTGCAATTAAAATTGAAGCAGAATTGACAAAAAATATGCAGAATATTGACAATCTGATTACAAACGAATACTCGACAAGAGAAGCATACACAAGAGGAGGTTTATAAACATTTTTTCAACTAAAATCCAACAAATCAACAAAATATTTACGTTCTTGTAGACTTTATCTTAATTTCTTTTAACTTTTTCAGGGGTTTATTTCGAGCTTATACATACACCAGGAGAAACAAACGATTTGACTACTGTTTGGTTTCCAGATTATGGTTTAGTTCTCCCTGGAGACAATATCTATGCTGCTTTTCCAAACTTATATACCATCCAAGGTATTGGACAACGAGACGCTAAAAAATGGTACAAGAGTTTGGATATAGTTCGTTCACTTAAAGCTGAGTTTATGGTTCCTTCACATGCTGCTCCTGTATATGGGATAAAAAATGTGAAAGAAGTTCTCACTTTATATAGGGACTCGATACAGTTTGTGCATGATCAAACAGTTCGATTAATGAACAAACAAGTCGGTATAGATGATATCATCTATTCAATTAGACTTCCAGAAAAGCTATCCACGCATACCTATCTACAAGAATCATATGGGACGTTGCCCTGGTCCATACGAGGAGTGTATGAGTCTTATATGGGATGGTTTGACGGCCAACCGGAAAATATATACCCTCTAAGCAAAGCTGAAAAAGCTAAACGCATTGGAGAGCTACTAACTGAAAAGCTTTCTTGTAGTTCTGCAATGTCAAAGTTGATTATGGAAGCACAGAATAAATACAACTTGTATATGGAGTTAAAAAATGTAGATAGATATAAAGCTGTAAAAGATTTACAATGGGCTGTTGAAGTTGCATCTTATGCTTTAAGTTTAAGTACATCTGATGCTGATGAGTTACAAAATGCAAACGATATTATGATTAAATGTGTTCGTGAGTTGGGAGATCTTTCTCAAAATCCTCTGTCTCATAACTATTATTTAACTTATGCTCAAGAATTAGAAGATGGAGGAAAGATAAGAATGAGTCAAGTCAATAAATTTGCTCTTGTCAAGTCCATGGCAATTGATGATTTAATGGAATTGTTACCAACAAAATTTCAGTTTGAAAAATTCAATAAAGAAAACATGGTTGTTGTAATTAGATTTTTAGATTTAAATCAAACTTTTGTTTATACTGTTCGGAACTCTATCGTTCAAGTTGAGATTAATCCTAAACAGTTACCATGTACAGTGAATGTAGCTGTACAACTCAACTCTTGTATTTGGCGTAGAATATTAGTAGGAGAAAAAAACACATTTTCAAGCTATTCGGCCGGAGAGATACACGTAGAAGGAAGTTGCAGTACACTTGACAAGTTTTTGAATATGTTGGATAAATTTGATTGTAGTTCACAAGATATAATTTAATTAAAACTCTAACAGTTTTATGTATTCGTAAATAAAGCAATCTTTGTATTAAATTTAGAAGATATTGTTTGCACAACACCTTAATGACATCGATCTGAATATCTAGGATGAAATTATAGAAACGTGGCAGATTAAACATAAACTTTTCTTGATTTTACATAATTTGTATTTCCAAAGAATTTAAATAAACATTTTCAGATTTATTTTTTGAATAATTTTATTTCAAACAAAAGCAACAACCGCTCAATTTGTTAGTTCTGTACATCAAACATATAAAGCAAACAATACAACAAATAGAGATGTATAAACGATTATAAGTGGTATAAACATATTTGAAAACATTGATTTGCTTCAGTTACTCCCATTCAATATGGTCCATAAAACTCTGAAATGAATTATTGTTTCCTTTGACCAAAAATTCACCTCTTCTAATAGCATCTTGTGAACTTTTTCGTTCAGTTAGGACATCTAGTAGTACGTGATATGTTGTTGTTATCTCAGCATCTAAGGGGTAACTTATCTTTGTAGGATTTTGATTATGCTGAATAATACAATTTCTGATTTGAAATAAATGAATAGATTGCTTATCAGTGATATTTAGTAAGAATGAGATCTTCTCATCTTCATTACAATCTTCAGCCTTAAACTTAAAGCACAAGAAGTCCAACATTACATTTAAATCCATTATTCTTAACTCCCGAAGTATCAGTGGCTTTCTATAAACAGTCTTAATACCTTTTTCTAGTTCGAAAGCATAAGAAAGGAAGTAATTTCGTGCGTTTGCACTGCGCATAGCACTTCCAATTAACCTTAGAGCCTCTATCATAACTTTTTTACCTTTTTCACATTTATCACAAGCATTATAACCATGACTCGCTAGTTCAAGAGCCCATTTTAATTCGGTTACTAGCTGCATTTTGGTGTTCATGTAGTTTGTCTTAGATTTTTTTAAACTTTTATTCGCTTCTTCAAACATCGTATCTACGCCACTTATTATAGAGGTCTTTTTTGTCAAAAGCTCACTCCAACGCTTAGCCTTCTCTATTTTATTCAAAGGAAATAAGTTGACAGGGTCTCCATCAAACCAGCCGGTGTATATATTATAAACACCTCGAACTGACCATTCAACTGTACCGTAAAACTCCAGTAAATATGGATGAGTTGCTAACTTATTAGGAAGTTTAAATTCTGAAGCTATTTCATCGATATCTTTTGCTTTCATCATCTGTCTAACTGTTTGATCATGAACATACTGAATACCGTCTCGATAAGTAGTTATTGTGTCAAATATTAGTTTCTTACCGAAAAGTGGTTTAGTGTGAGATGGAACCATAAATTCGGCCCCTAATTCACGCACAAAATCTAAACTTTTGTACCATTGTTGAATATCTCTTGGTGGTGAGCCTCTAATCGCATACAGGTTAGGAAAAGCTTTATAAATATTGTCTGCAGGCATAACAACTTTCAAATCAGGCAACCATACAGTTATTTGATCATCTGTTTCTCCTGGAGTATGAAATAGTTCAAAGTTCAACCCTGAATAAAAATATAATTCACAGAAATTTACTAATTAGTTTCTAGCCACTATAAAAGAAAATGTTACAAAATAATTTTGAAAACTTAATCTTATAATAATTGAATAATTAAGCAGAAACTTTTGTAATGTTTATTTAAGGTTTTTAATCGATATAATTTCAAGTTTGTTTATTTTTCTTTATGTACATAAAAACTTGCCAAAGATTACAACAAGATCTAAAAACACTATTTTGGTTTTTTAAATCTTCCAGTTGTAAATTATTTTTAATTTAAAGACCTTAAAATTTTAATATTAAATTTTGAAAATATTACTTTTTTATCATTTAATAAACACTATGATTATACAAAAAATTATTTGTGATATCTTGCTAGGTGGCAAATATTTACAACATTATTAATTTAAGCTGTTAAAATCACAACGAGAAAATGTGAAACTGTCAATCAACGGTTTGTGTGAGGGTTAAAATATATATCAAAGAAATAAAAGTTTTTGTTTTTTAAGGTAATTTTAGGTCAAAATATCTGATCAATTGAATTTTATTAAACTTTGATGCACTGTGTAAGATTTGAAGCAACCTCATTGGTTACAGAGCTTATTCTGTGATTGAACAAGTCTCAAATTTTTAATGTAATCGAAAACCTAAGTTTGAAATTTTTACAGAAATGAAATTTTAAAGTTGATTCGAAACTTACCCGCAATCTGTACGGACATTGATATATCAAATGTTTCAGTTGGAAAAATGTTTTCAAGACGACTGGACAATTTATAGAAAGGTCCTAAACCACTGTTTATTAGCCCACTACTTTTATTGAGATATGCTCCCAGTTGACGAAAAGCTCTTGCCGTAGCCGCTCCTCTCAAAAACACTAAAAAATGTTCAAAAAATGTTTAACAAAAATCAACACCAGTGAAAGTTTCATATTTTCTGTTGTTCAAAACGAATAAAAAATATCGCTACAAGTCGTTGGTTCTTCTAAAATAAAAATCAAATCATATGACTCACAGAATCTGTTTTGTTCTGATAATAATGTTGAATGAACGATGACTCTAACATTTGTTTGGTTGCTTTCACGAATTAATCTGTTTGCTCCTTTAATGTGATCTAAACAATTTGAATTAATCAAACAAAAAATAAAAAATTCATTAGTTCTTTCAATAAAATAAAAAACTAACATTTTTTAGCTAGTTTTAAAATGATGTATGTAACAGATAACAACAAAATTATTCTCTAAATTTTCATCATCGCCAAAAATTTGTGTTAAAAACAAACACCAAACTAGTTTTGATGTGATTAAGATGAATGGTTTTAAATTGAAACCAAGATAAATTACTTCATGTAAAAAATTTATTCAAAATATTTTTAACTAAATTTATAGAATAGATAAACAAACATGTTACATGAATAGTTTAAATCTTTTACATGGAAGAAGAACAAACAAAATAACTTGTTTCTAATCATTTTACTTGCCTGCATGAAAATGAGTCAATATAATAGCTTTCAAAGGTTTTGTGTTGTTGTATCTCCTTCTAAATTTTCGATAAATTTTAACCGCAGTTCTTTGGTCTTCAGTTGTATCAATAATGATCAACCCATCAACACCTGTTTAGTTTTTTGATCAAAAAAATGTTAAAAATTTAAAATCGTTTCTTACCATCCACAATTATCATGTTTCCTAAACTGTAGCCTACAGCTACATGAACACGATCTGTAACATTATAAATCCTTGGTTTGAAGTTTTTTGAATGCTCAACTAATAATGGGTCTGCCCCAAGGTCAAAACAATTTGCCTTGACAGGAATCACAGAACTTGAATGGAAAAGTAACAAACTGAAGATGATGGTTACAAACATCCAAATATCAAAGTTTCTTTTCATTTCAGTGCAGTAGCAAGCTTCTTTATAACAAACTACAATAGCTTCAATATTTGTGAATAAATAGAAAGTAGAATAAATACATTTTGATAGTTTAGTAAAAGTAGTTTATATATATCTTAAAGTGAATAAAGTTTGATTACCTTAAAAATATACTATTCTATATCATTTCTACTTTGATTTTTTTATCATAGCTTTTTAGTTATTATAGCTTTGAAAATTGTAAACTATTAATTCAGCAGCCTTTTGTATAAAACTATCAATTCTTTACAAGAATGATTAAAGAAAAGAGAAAAAATCTCAACACGACAGTAAAACAAATTAATAAGTTCTGATCTTTAAACGAAATAACGCAAACACATTTTAAACGAGTAAAAGCATGAATCAAATTTTTGACGAGCTTTCAGTTTGAAAATGTTACAACTCAGAAGAAATTTGATTAACTGGTAGCTACTATTGTTTAAGTTAGAAATATTAATTACCTTGAATAAGACTCTAGCGTTTAATTTTTCAACCTTTCCTTTTCCATTATTACTTTATGACTAGATAGATAATTACAAGATTTACTTTTAGTAAATCTTGTTGACTATCAAAATAATTTCAATTTATACGTTTAGAATACTTAAGAAAAAAAAGTTGAATTAATCATACTACATAAGATGCTTAATTTAGCCGATATACATCAATTCCAAAGGTTTTTGATATTTAAAACAATCAGGTTCACTCTAATAAGCTCGTATAACAACGCTTAATTGATTAGTTAGGATATTAGGCTGTAATAACAGCATAACATTAAAAGCTCAATCTAGTATCTTGATTTGCAAAACTTCTAATTAACTTTTAATGACAACAAACTCTTGTTAGAAAATCTAAGATTTTTTTTATTCTGAACAGAAAGCTATAAAGAACTTACGTTAATACTTTATGTTAATTTGAAAAAAAAGTTTTAAATATTTACTAACAACGCTACATGCACGAACCAGTACTAGAGTGGTCAATATTTTATAACATCATGTAAAAAACAAAATTTCTGAAAACCTTATCTTATTGAAAAACATTCAACTTTTGCAATAGCAACGGTCATCAGAGCTTTTCTCATCACTATCACTTCAGTTAACTTTCCAGTATTTTTTGATGCACCAAAATAAAGTCTGAAGTTTAGTTTCTGGGTTGATTTGAAACTTTATGAATCAAATATACAAAAAAACAATAAGTGAAGAAAATGAAGAAACTAGCTTTATTTATCATTTGATAATGAAGTCACTTAAAATTTGTCTTTTTTACCAAAATTTTAAAAGATACGATAGATTTTTGGAGTAGTGATGGAATCAGGAATAAAACTTTAGACACAATACCAAAAAAGGTGTTTTAATTTTTAATGAAGAGGCTCTGAAGACTCATAATGATAATAAATCTTTAAGAGAGCTTTGTTCAATTGTATAAATTTTTTTGGGTGAATTGCTGCCAGTTATTTTGGCGTTAGTGTAGTTATAGCTTAGCAACGGTTAAGATAGTTTCTTTTTTGCAATACTGAGAATAAATTTAAATAAGTATATTAGCTTTTTATTGTAACAAAGTTTTTAACAAAAAAATGAATGAACTGTTGAAACCAGGTAAGTTGTCCATAAACCCAAATAGTCCGTCGGCAGCCATGAAGTGGTATCACTGAAAGAAAAAAGTTATAATTTTCTTAGACAGATGTGTGCTAGATTGGAATGATGAGGACAAATGTATTTTACTAGAAAATTGTGTAGCTCCAAAAGTTTATCAGCACTTTGAGAGCTTTCAGATTTATGTAAAAGTTGAAGTGACGTTGAAGCGGTTATTTATAAGAAAATCGAATCAAATGTTTGCGTTTCGTCTCTAAAGAATTGAGAAGCAAAAACCAACAATCATTAAAGGCTTTCGGAGCTACTTTGCGACGTCTGATTTTAAGAGTATCACAGCAACTAAACGCAAAGATGATCAGAGATTCATTCATAGATTAATTATCCTCATCACAGATAAAGTAAGGATTGTTTGAGTATAACACTTTAACATTAGAAGCCTTCACCGAGCGATGACACTTGAGGCTACTAGGACAGAATCTACAGTACCGGCAATAAAAGGACTTTGTTTGAAATCGGGAAACAGAAGACCTTTTAAGTAAAAAAAAGCTGGTTCAAATAATTACTTCAAATTTGTGAAGAAAGGTAACTATAGTCGAGCTTGTCATCTTCAACGAAGTACTCCGAAGAAACAGTCAAGTAAACAAAGAAGTGAAAGAGTTGAGGTGAGCTAACTAACCAAGGGTATGAAGTACATCGGATTTACTCAATAATTGGATAAATTAAACAAAGCAATGGTGAATGATTTTATAAAAGGTAAGATATTCAAGGAAAGCGCCAGGGTTCCTCGAAGAGTTTTTCTAAATAAAAGAATGCTTGGAACTTTTTTCTCCTTGTGATTTAAGAAAAATTTTGTTAAATACTTTTTTATATGCAATTTAGAATAAACTAATGTAGACTGAACATAAATTAAAATGTGAATAAATCTTTTTAAATATTTCAACTTTGTTAAAATATTAGTTTAATCTTCATTATTATAAAATAGCTAGATAAGACTTCTTGTAATTTTTTGAAACTTTTATAAGTTTAACGTAATTTTAAGTTTATTCATTTTTCTTTAATTTTTAAAAATATCATTTTTATTTATTATAATTTATTAATCAAAATTATACCAAAATTACTGTTATATATAATATGTACATGTATTATCCCAATTATATAATATCTCATTTTTTAGTAATCACTTTTCAAAATTTACTTATTTTTATTAAAACTAATTTAAAGTATTTTTTGATTCACTAATTAATGTAATTTTTTTAAATGGTTTGTATATTAAAAAATTCTAAACGTAAAAAGTTAAAAGAACACTTATCATAGTATTATCGATCATTTAGTTACAATTAGTGAATGAATAATAAATATTATTAGAAAATTATTTAGATTAACAACTTTTTAAATTTGTATTTTTCAGGTTGTTGTAGATTTTATTCTTTTTGTAGCATATTCGGGGATTTTTAATTTAATTTATTTTTTTGCATTTCAGAATTTGTTGTTGAATTATTCTTGAATATTATTCTCATTTATTTGGATAATTGTAAAAAAACTTTTTATCAATTTTTAAATTATTTTCTGATTAGTTTGATTAATTATATTGATATCAATTATTACAGTTGTTAAAAACAAGAAAGCTTATAGAAAGTTTTAACTAAATTTGTTATAAAACTATTATTATATATTTAAAGGTAAAAAGCATATATTTTAAAATTTGAATTGATAAAGCTAAGCTAAAAAATTGTGTTTGATTTAATGATTTATGAAACATTTTAATTTGTGTAATTATATTTTTTACAAATTGTGAAAGTTACACTAACATTTATTTTTACTTTAAATTATTTATATTTAATATGAATTAGAAAATATATATTTTTCAATAGCTTCAATTAAAATTAAATTATTGATTTTCTTTTTATAAGTTTAGAGTTTTTTTTTATTATTTAAAATTCTTTTCTTTATTTTTATAACTTATTTAATTATACCAAAATCACTGTTTTATAATTATCTCAACTTTTACTGATTACTGTTTATAATTTGAAAATATTTTTTTGATAATTTTAAAACTGATTTTTATATTAATTGAAAAGTTTTTGTTTGATGTATTAATAATTTGAACATTTTAAAACTATTAATAATTTTCTTGTAAACTTTTAGAGATATTTAGTTTTTTAGAAAATGTCTTTATCAGCTTTAGCAGCTTATGGTAGCTCAAGTGAAGATGATGAAACTTCATCAAATAATCATCAACCAATTGTAAAAACAAAAGTAAAAATTATGGCACCAAAACTTGTTTCACATAAATCTGATGATGAAGAACCACCAGTAAAAAAAGCTAATATATCAGTTAAACCATCAGATGGTTTATCAAGTGGTTTGTTTGCAAAATTACCAGCTCCAAGTAAATCATTTGCTAGTAAAAACAGCTCTAAACAAGGATTTATTCCTCATGTGCTCACAAAGAAACCTACAAAAAAGAATTTAAAAGCTAATAGCAAAACTATATCAAGTGTTTCTAAAGATGATCTTACTGATGAAGATGTTCCATTTTTTCCACTTGTTAAAAAAGATGTAGAAGAAGAAGCTGAAAAGAAATTTGATGGTGAAAGCACTTTTAATCAAAATCTTATCACTCATTCACAAACTTCTAATTCTGTATCAAAAGTAGCTCCATTATATTCTGCTCCTCTGAATCCACCCAAAATAAATGATAATATTCCTGTTTATTATAGAACAAATAATGATTATAATTTAGTAAATCAACCAGAAACACATCAAAGTTTTTCTGTTAATACTTCAAATGTTCAAGAAGCTGAGAAGAAAGTTCATGAAAACTCATCTGATTGGATTGATACTAAAAAGATAACTGGTTTTCCCGAAAGAAAGAAAATTAAAGATAAGATTGAATTCATTGATTTTAATGCAAATGATGCGTTAGAAGGTTACCAAGAGATTTTGTTGAAGTCTTTGACTGAAGAAAAAGATAGAGTGCCGGATAGTAAAAAGAAATTTACTGCGAGACAAAAACAAAATGGTCAACTCAGCTATTTGATTCATCAAGCACAGGCAAATGAAATTAGATTAAGAAATGCTTGGGCTGAAGGAAAACAAAAACGTGACGCCGCTAGAAGAAGATATGGATTTTAATGATGAACTAAATGACGTTTACTTTTGAAAATATTCATCTTCTTTGCCTTATTATGTATTGATGTTTAATTTTTTATTCATTTTTTATAAAGGTGAGATGAATACAGTAGTTGATTTAGTTGCTGACGTCATATTAAAAGAAATAAAAGAAACTTTTAATAAAACTGGTGAAAGTAAGCTTATTTTTTAATTTGTTAATTTTAATTGTCTACTTTTTATAAAAAGTTTTTATAGGAATTGTTTATCAACATTAAAATTTTAATATTTTTGCAATAAGTTACTTTTTTCTATAAATTATATTTTTTATATTTCTAATCATTTTTTTTCAGTCTCTGATCATCTTCTGTCTGCGTAAGTTTTTTAATTATTTTTTCATGAAATTAGTCTCTTCAAAAAGTTCTAGAAATTTATAGTTTATTGAACTTGATAAAAACTTGAGTTTTCTTTCAATAGTTTCATTTTATTCAATTTATGATTCTTATAACTTCCTCTTATACTTTTTTATAATTATTTGTTGCTTGATTTTTTTTACACATATCTACACAGATTAGATGATATATTTGGGCCTCCAGTGCTACCAGCTCTCAATCTAGTTGATAGAAAAGCAGTAACTGTTTTTAAATCACCTCAGGATAATTATATCTATCAGGTTGTTACTTTTCACTTAATGATATAACAACTTTTTTCAAGTCTTCATCAATATCTTAGGTAAGTAGCGGATCAGGACAAGTTTATATTTGTCCTTCTTCGCTTTCTTTCTGTCCTTGCTTATCATTCAGATTTGGTGTTTTGAAACGAAGACAAATTATAACTGTAAGTTTTTATTTATTTTTTTTTGCAAAAACTTTATGTTTTGTAATTATACTACAAAATTTATGAACTTGTATATGTGCAGACATTAAATGAAACATTTGTTAGTAAATTTATACATCCGTTAGGTGGCAGTGTTGATTTCCACTGAAATTTTCGATGCTTTTGCAGCAATCATCTTAATTACAAATTAACTTTTTGAAGTTTCACAAATATTTGTAAACGATAAACTACAAAAAAGTTCTTTGATCAATTTGTTGAGTTTATTTTTTTTATTAAACGCCTGTTTCAACCGACAACAAATTTAATTTGATTCTCATTTATTGTTTTTAGTGTAAACATATTCTTGCAATTCATCTTTGCAAATTGATGAACAAGTGTAAAGAAGAAGATATCTCAGAAGATCAACTATCAATTTTGTTATTTAATCAAGAATATTAGGATTTCGAGTTAATGTTTTCCACTTCATCAATAACTTTGAAAATATTTAATTAATTTAACTAATGATGTTTCTTTTATAGAGATGGATTTTTCATTTCTACTTTTCTTGGTTGTTGGTGTTCAATTCCTGCAAGCAATATCCTCCCTCCCATATCTTTTCACTTTCACCATCTCATTTATCATTTCTGCTTTTTTCTCTTACTGCTGTATAGCCAGCAACACCTTACCTAACCTTGATTTTGAAATTTTCTACCCAACAAGTAACTTATATAACATTTTGATTTAATTCTAATAAATCTCCGTTTTTACGACTTGTTTTTCTCACCTTATCTAAAATTTGTAATTTGATTTTTTTATTACAAGAAAATCAACGTTTTTTTGACTGATATAAATTTATTGAATTGATTTATTCAGAAAGAAAAACAGTTGAAAAGCTTCCTACATCTCACAATATATATGATGATAAGATCACTCAAAAACTAAGAGAAATTACAAGTAATTTAATCAGGGACTTTATACTGGATTGGTTTGTAACTAGAAAGATACAGAGGTGGTTGAAAATGATGAATATTTTTAGGTACAATACCATTAGTCATGATGTAGAGTTTGTACAAGAAGCATTTGAACTTTTCGAACATATTTTCATTGAATTAAGATCTCGAATCAGTCAAATAAATGAAGAAATCTTTTTTCATGTAATCCTATCTCATCTTCTACGTCATCATCGCTGTTTTCAGACTTCTATATCATCAATCAATCAACTTCGGAGGTAAGATTTGATGAAATTGTTTCATCTTCAACCGACTTTTTTGGTATTTTTCAGTTCTGCGCAAGATCTAGTTGCAACTTACAAAACCTTAAATGGTCATCTAGCCATGTCAAACCTACCAGACACAGAAACTGACCACCATCGAACCCTTGTGGTCACTTTGTTGAAAGGACTTCTTCCTACTGATTACAAATTATCCGGTTCTGCTCTTTACTTGATTCGAGAGTTGATCGCGCGTAATTGTGTCCTAAACGCGATTGATTTGATCTCTGAGCCACGATGGATCAACCACCAGGTGGTGCACTTGCTCACTGATCGCGTTGACGCGATGCTGGTGACGTCATCACAAGAAAATTCAGAGCAAGCGATGACGTCATCATCGGAACAAGTAGAAGCGATGACGTCACCACCAGAACACGTGGAAACGATGACGTCATCATCGGAACAAGTAGAAGCGATGACGTCATCATCGGAACAAGTAGAAGTGATGACGTCATCATCGGAACAAGTAGAAGCGATGACGTCATCACCGCCAATCGATTCAGCGATTTATTCAAAAAGCTGCGAAGATTTCAAACAGGAAGTCTTGGAAGATGAAATTAGTAAGAGTGAGAGTCATCCAGCTCTTTCTGATGTCACTGATAACCTCACTGACTTCCGGTTCGAGCAAATTTATATTCCGGAAGTGGTAACGGCTTCTGAAGCTCATGATTCATCGAAAAAGTTCACATTGTACAAAATCATCTACAAAATCCAAATGCCCGATTCCAGCTCCAGTCAACATCAGGTGATCTTTCGGATGTTGATCTTTCGGATGTTGATCTTCGGATGTTGATCTTCGGATGTCGATCTTCTGATGTTGATCTTCTGATGTTGATCTTCGGATGTTGATCTTCGGATGTTGATCTTCGGATGTTGATCTTCAGATGTTGATCTTCGGATGTCGATCTTCGGATGTTGATCTTCTTGAAGTTGATCTTCGGATGTTGATCTTCAGATGTTGATCTTCGGATGTTGATCTTCGGATGTTGATCTTTTCTTTTTAAAGGTCTGTCGGAGGTTCCGTGAATTCCTTAACCTCCAAGAGCGCTTAATAGCAAAGAGTTTTGATCTGAAGAAGATTTTACGCGAAATCCGAGGACCTTCCCGGATGTTCCCGATGCCGATCGGAAATATGGAGAAAGATTACATCGAGAAACGCCGAATTTTTCTTCAAGTCTACCTCCGACGGGTGAGATCTTCCATCTGAACCTGATCTTCACTAATCTGAAGTTTCAGCTCTCTTGCATCCCACTGGTTCGATGTCAGCCGGAGTTCTCCGAATTTCTCGCTTTCAAATCTGATCCTAGGATCGCTTTTGTCAACAAATCCTCTGAAATGATTCCCAGGTGATCACCACTAGATGGCGCTCGAGTTTTTTATTTCAATTTTTTCAACAGATTTGATAAAATAATTCGAAACATCGTTCGAGACTTCGTTCATTCCAAAATTCATTCAAATGATGATGAGGATCCAAATCCTGGAGGAGACGCGGAAAGATTAGATCGAAGAGGAGGTCCTGAAGTTGTGAAGAAGTTGAAGAAGATTATGTTAGGAACAAGTCAATCAACTCGTTCTGATCACTTCACGTTAGGAGCACGAGATTTTGTTGAATCATCTTCTCATCTTCCCTATAAATCCTGGATTGATCCTAAAAAGCTCCTTAAATCCCGGATGTCAGATTCGAGAGTGGATTCAGAAGTTGTGAAGACGAGTTGGAAGTTGTCGAAAGTGGATTCTATTTCAGGTGGTTTTAGTTGAAAGATTCCATTTTCTCAAATCCATTTGTTCTCAGCTCATCTCTGTCGAGCTCTTCACGACGTTTGGAAGCTGAAAAAAGGACATCAACTCTTCATCTTCTTCTTATCTTCTCGCTTTCTCGATTCTTACGTCATCAGTAAGATAAAGATGTTGTTGCAACCGAAACAGTGGGTGAAGTATTTGCAGGTAGAAGATGTGCCAAGTGATGTAGGGGAGGTTTTGATCTTCTGATCTTTATAGAGTCTTCATACATCATTATGGCCTGATGGAAAGTGGGCTTCATCAAACGCTCCTCATCCACAATCTAATCAACAATCATCTTCTGAATCTCTTCAATTGCTTCAACAAACTCTCGAAGATTTCTTTCCTGATGCTTTGAAATGGATTGTTGGTGATGAAGAGTATAAAAATGGAATCAAGCAACTAATAGATAGCTTCCAAGACCCAATTATAAATCGTCATCTCATCTATCACCTCCTCGATTCACTTCTTGATTTGATATTTCCTGATTTGCCTGATTTCATTCACAATCGAAACAATATCAACATCTGAATGTATTTTTTTGGAATTGCTTGAAAGTTAAAAATCTCTGATTCTCTGATTGGTTTGTAAACTGTGCTTTTGTTGAGTTTTGATTATTTCATTTTTATTTCAAATTGAACTATTTTAAATTCTTTTAAATTATTTTTCTTTATTTTTTGAATAATAAAAATGTTTGTAGCAAAAAAGTTAAACTTTTGTTTTAGGAAAAAAGTAGACAAAAAACTGATGTTCATTCATTTTATTACAAATTTCTATAAATTATTTTCACGAACAGCTGCTGCTTTTCAGACAGCAACTGAAGCTTATAACAAAATTGTCTTTTCTTAAAATAACGATTTTAATGAATTTGTTTAAATATAAATTGCAGATATATTTAATCTTCCTAATAAAACTTAACGAGCTCCAAACCATCAAAATAAATTTAGAAAATAGATTTATACAAATAAATATTTAACTATTTGCCAGCAACTTCCACCACTTTGAGTTAAAACTTTCTGAAATATTTTCTTTCATTGAAATTTTGCTTTCATCAATAAATAGATAAGATGGAAATTGCTGCCAAGAATTTCCCTCAAATGTTGGTTCTCTATAAAAAAAAAGTTGTAAATATTCAAGTTTTAAAGCTGAAAACGTAGAAATAGTTTTTTTAATAAATTGTAATTAGGTAAAAGATCAAATAACAACCACTGCAAAAATCATTCATCTTTTCTTATTTCTTATAAATGCAAATAAAAAGAAGATTTACAACTCAATCTTCTTTAAACTGATGAAAAAAGTCACGTGACAAGTTGAACAAACCCAGTTTTTGCAAAAGTAGCCAAATGCTTCATCAGCTTTCGGCTTAGTCTCTCTTCTGCTGTTGTAAAACTTAATCCTTTATCGGTGAGTTGACGAAGGAAAGGAAGACCAAGAAAAAAAGGAACGTCATCAGAATGGTCTGCACGTTTGAAATTGTATGGGCGAATTATGGCGTTTTGCAATTTAGGGTTCAGATAAAATGTTGGTTGATGATTAAAGTTGTAAAGAAAAACTTTTCCACCAGCGTCTGATTAATGATGTCATCAATTTGTCATTTGTTTTAAATTAAATCTCACTTTTATAAGCTTCTGCAGTTTCTAACATCGGGATATTGAAATGTAAATCGGCAAAGAAATCCACTAAAGGTCGCTCGTAAGTATCTTTATTATTTGTAAAGTTTAGATATTTTTCGACTAATATTTCCAACTTTTTTCTCGGCACATTCGAATAGTATTTTGAAACTTCTGTTAGCATCAGATCTTTAGATATTTTGTGAGTATATTTTTGCCCTGAAATATCAGTTTTTAGTAATATAAATTAATCAAGGATAATTCCTAACCAAGTTCATAATCTTTAAAATTTTTTCTTGCAACAATAAAATCGAATTCTCCAGTAACCCCCCCAAGCATCAGAGGTATGTCTTTATCAAACTGATGCTTATGGAGAAGTGATTTGGCTGATTCCGGGAAGAAATCCTTATCTTCAGTTGTAGAGAAGAGCTAAAATTCAGTTTAAAATAAAAATCCAAATTATGAGAAATTTATTGTGGAAATTTCTCTTTGACTAACTAGATTCAAGCTACAAAAACTACTTAAGAAGAACCAACTAGATGATGAGAGCGAGTCGAATTGATTAATTGGTTTGACGTCACTCTGTTTCGCATACAAGTCATTATTAAGTCAGTTTTCCAAAAACCACAATTCAACTGTTTGCACATTCTAAGCAAAAATTTTTTCATAAGATTAAGATTCATTGAATTATTAATGAGCCTATAATTATTTCATTTTTCATTTGAAACTGCAACTTGTAATTTTGAAGAAGTAAATGACAGATATATCTAGAAATTAATCAAATTAAGAGCATATAGCAAGTTTGTTGCTAAACTTGGATGCATCTATGACACATTAGAAACTTAGAATAATATTGATACAATTATTAAAAGATTTTTTTGGCTAGATCCCTTTTGAAATTGAGTAAAAACGTCAATAGTTTATATAAAATTCGAAAAACAAAAGTATAAAAAAAGCTTCTAAAAATTATGAAAGGAAATAAATTGTAGAAATTTCGTTGAAAGTGATTTACTTCAATGCTGATTCATTTTGTGAATGAGAGCTCCAAGTTGAAGGTTTTATAGCAACTCCACTAATTGCGATGACACGATGAAACAAACCTCGTGTATATGGTGAAAGAGATAAAGCAGAAACAGAAAAACCGCCCGACGATTGCCCATAAATCGTGACTAAATCGCGATTTCCTCCAAAAAAGTGAATATTTGATCTTGAATTGGTTTTTAATGATAAAACAATCGATATAAAAATTAGAATTTCAACCTGACCCATTCCAAGGCCTTTACTTGGTCCCGGAGTCCCAAGTTTGCCTTTACTGAGTCATCATTAAGAGTCAGGAATCCAAAGGGGCCAAGACGGTACTGAACAGTGACAATAACTACATCTTCAAATGAAGACATCATCCATAACTGATGAGGAGTTGAAGATGTTTGTAAGGACCCACCATGGATCCAAACCATCACCTAGTTCGTATATGATCACTTGCTTACCACTAAAAGGTCGGGAACTTACAGGAAGATGCTGAGATGATGTTGAAGGTTTAACTGGAGTGAAGATATTAACTGTGAGACAATCTTCTGAAAAAGTAGCATCAGGTGGGAAGAAGAATTGTTTAATTGAATTTCGCCGAAGAGCTCTAAGCTTCTCTTGATCCTAAATAATAAAAGTTATGAAATAAGAAGTCTGCTTTGAAACTATCTGACCTGTTTACATAAAGCAATATTTTCATCAGTTGCATCTTTAACTTCTTCCCATTTCCAAGGGTCAATCGCAGGTCGGAATCGAAACGCATAATCTGGAGACCTTGCAAACGGAATGCCAAAAAATGAATAAACTGGTCTTTCTGATCCAGTAGATATTCGAATTGTACCTCTTACCCTTCCATTGGTTGTGTTTGCGATTATATCTGTAAGAACAATTATTTAGAAGATATTTTTAATTTTTAATTGTCACAAGACCTTCTGATTGTACGAGTTCTACTATTAAATATAAACTGTAAACAAACAACAGATTGCTAAAAATAGATTTCCTTTTCATTCTGAGTCCGCTACTCCAATAAGAAAAGTAGAAACATAAATATAAAAAGCAGAGAGTTTATGTTATTGGTAGTGTGTAGCTTGTATAGAAGCTGAAAAAGTTACAAGTTATAATCAAATTGATAAAAAAGTTTAATAGCAGCCCAAGTAATGCTTCATAAAATGCAATTGTTGCAGAAAGTACTGTTTTCATTGATACAAGATTAAACATAAGTGATTTGCATTTACCCAGGATTTCACCTTTGAAGAATTATTAATTACGAAGTTATTATTGTTTTCTTAAAAAGCACTTTTTAAAAAAACTTTTTTAAGAATTTATACAAAATTTTCTATGAAAGTTTCAAGGTTTTTTAACTTTATAAAATCTACGCTGTAAAGATTTTGTTTCAGTTCAAGTTACTGGAATTATTAAAAAGCTATTTTTCAAATTTTAATATAAAGCAGCAGATGCTAAACCGATAAAGTAAACACAAAAGTCAATACTTGGTTTTATTGTGCAGTAATTTCAGAAAGAGTTAGGCGGAACTTATCTTTTGTTGAATATTCTTATAAACTACCATTGAAAGAACTAGATAATAAGTAAAGCAATATTTTCTGGTAAGGTCTAAAGTATTTTTGACTTTGTAAACTCATAAGTTCTTCACATTCTAAAGTTGAACATTTTACAAATTGCAGTTTTCAATCGATTTAAAAAAATGTTGAAACTTTTGTGCAAAGTTTTTTTCAAACTTTGTGGGTTAAGAATATCTTAAATTGATAAACCTAAAACTAACTATACATGTTGATCAGAGTTAAAAAAACTAGAATGTTGAAGATTTGTGCGAATAAATTTAACTTTTTAATTCTTATAAATACAAAAAGGAGCTCTCATACAAGAACTGTTAGATTTATATTTGAAATAAGTTTTGAAACTATTTTATAGCAATATTTATTTAACAAATTGAAACTAACTAAAAGTTATTTGTTACAAATTGAAAAACTTAAATAATTATCATCATAAAATTATGATAGTAAAAAGAATAAAGCTAAAAAGGTTTTAAATAACTTATCTCAGGTTAGTTTTTCAAGAGATATACTAACTGAACAAAAGTAGATACTGAATGTAAAAGCTACTTTGAAAAAATAATCCAGTTTAATAAACAACCACTTTAGGAGAATATTTAATATCAAATATTTGCAATTAGTGAAATATAAACAAGGATAGTTTGATTTTTGCATGCGTATGAAAACTAATTTAACCTGTTTTGTTTGCAAAACTAAAGTTTAATTGCTTTTTGAGATTTTAAATGAGCATCAAATTTTCTTTATACTATTTATCTATAAGCACAATTTTGTACTGAAGCTTCAGAAAATTAGAGCGTTTTGGTGTTCCTATTCTTTTCTCCATATAAATTTCAATTAAGTTAATTGAAATAAAAATTGCTTTTAAATTGTCTAAAAACCTTAAAGCATAGCTTCTTAAAAAAGCAAGATTTTTTTCAAAATCAGTAAAATTGAAATACTTTAATCTAGTATTTTTATCAATCTTCTGTTTACTAGTCAACCATTAACTTTTAATCAAAAAATTTTCTATTGAATTTATTATCAAGGTAAAGATCTCTGACATAAAAAAAAATTGAAAATCTTTGACTTAAATAACTAAGACAATGTAAAATAAGTTTACTAAATTTTCTAAAGTCTTATTTATTGAATTTTCAATACTAGATTTTGGAAAATACCTTTTGGTAGGTTCATTCAAAATAGCTTTTGCATTTTAATAATTCTTAAATTTTGGCAACTACAAAAAATTATTTTTTAAATACATGTATAATCAAAGTTTATAAAATATTATCAATTTTAGAAGGATAAAACATTCATTGTTTTGTTTATAATTATTAAAGTATTGATGTTTAAATACTAAAAAGCAATTTATCTCAGTAATTATTAGTAATAATAAATATTAGAAAGTATATAATCAGATCTATAGAAAAATAAGTAGAAAAGTTTTTCTGTTAACTTATTATATAAAAAAATGTAGCTTTACAACAGCATACAAATACTTAATATATGAACTGTTTTTATAATCAGCAAAAGACTTAAGTTTGAAACTTGTATAACTGTTTCATATATGATAATGAGCTCAAAAATTATTCCCTAAATTTTAAAAACTATTTTTTTTTTCATCGTTTAAAATACCTTTTGTAGATTAATATAATTTAATCTTTAACTTTAAATAATATTTTCATAAAATATCAATGATTTCCAAACTTTAGTTTTTCTAAATAGTTTTCCGTTTTTAACATCTTAAATCTATTAATAAGCTAAACCTTTTCATTGATAATGTTTATAACTTTGATTGAAAAAAACGATTTTAATGACTAAATATTCAAATGTTTTGATTACTTAAATTTAAGCTTCTAAACCAAACCTTGTGTTATGTAAAATAACGTTTCATGAGATAAAAATAAAATTAGCAAAATTGTGAAAATAATTAAAATAATTTTTTTTGGAACATCAGTTAAGCTTGGCTCTATTACATAGTCCTAGAAAGTCTAAAGAAAAATATAAAAATTAAAAGCAGGTTAAAGTTATTGTGGCTGATCGATATATTGTCTTTAATCAATAACATCTACATGAAGGTATAAATACTCGGAATTATCTGTTTCAATTTTTAGATATCATTTAAAGTGTTCATTGAACACACTGTTTAAAAAATGTTTCTTTTAAAAACATTAAAAATCTCTTTGAAATTTTGTTAAATTTAAAAATATAGCATCACTGTAAACAATGGTAATTACATTTCAAAAATTTGTTCTTTTCAAAACATCAAACATCGTTTTTATTTTTTAAGAAATGATAATGAAATTATCAATTACTCATTTTATTATTTGTATTTAAAAGAAATTTGCTATCAATTATCTTTAAATTGAAACTAGAAGCTTCTCATAAGCCTTTTACTGCTTATATTTGTGATTTCATTAATTACTTGCCTATCTGAAGTTGATCATATAACTTACTAATAACTTAATATCGTTTCTTTTTAACTATCTTCATCTATTTGAATAACAGTAATAATATAAACAACAATTTTTCAAATAATTAAAAGTTTATTTTTAAAAGTTTACATGATTAATCAAAATTGAAATAATATTTTAAACCATAATAAAAAATACTGTCTTGGTTAAATCAAGCTGTGAATATTTTTAAAGTTTAAACAAAAATGCAAAACATTATTTTGTTAAATAAGTATTAAAACTTGAAGATTCCTTCGCCCACATTGAAAACGCCTACCTTGAAAACATTTGATAGAAAGTTCTTTGCATATGGTGAGTGGATAAGAACATTGCTTCTATTGACGTTTAGAGAAACATGCAGATAATACACCAACTAAGCCGAGGCTTTTGATAATGAATTTAGTTTAGCTTTAACAAGTAAACATGACTTAACGTTTGTAAGTGAGTATTTTGTTTCAAAGTTTGTTAAACTTTATAAGAAATATTTCATTTTTCATTAATTTTTTTTTCTATATTGCTAAGTTTTGTCAGAAACTTTTTTCGATTTAAGAAAAAGCAGATAAGAAGTCAAGAAAATACTTCAGCTGATTTAAATAAACATAATTCCGAAATAAAAAATATTCTTTTGATAGTTTATTCAACTTAAATAAAATTAAAGCAAATTATTTTATCAATTTATTTTGTTTGAATAGCTTTTCAAAACTATAAATTTTTTTTATTATTTTAGTTTATAGTTCTTATTTTAAAATAAACCTTTTTTGAAACTGCTATTTACAATTACTGAAGGTAAAATGATTAATTATTTTAGGTAAATTAGAAAAAAAATCACAAAAAACAAAGCTTCAAGGTTTTTAAATAGAACGTTTTTTTATTAATTTATCTATGTTTGATAAAATGCTTTGTAACAGAATTATGTTTAAAAAATACATTAACCTTGAAATTTACAACAATTTTCAAAGCATATTGTTGTTTATTTGCTTGTACATATCAGTTATTGAAAAATGAAAATTATATGCAAATGATCTTATTTTATATTATGAGGATAAGTCATTTGAGAAACATATAGTTAGAAGGTCTTTTGAAAGAATTTATTTGTATAGTGTAGCTTAAGTTAGCTAAAACCACAAATATTTGCTTGAAAGTGTTTATTGATTCCTTTCATCAATTACATCAGAATTACACGAACAAATTCAAACTCAAATAAAAACATAATTAAAGTTTGCAAATATTTCTAATTTCAAATAATTTTATGAAATATGCTTGAGTTAATTCTAACTAATATAACTGTACAGTAATCAATTTATGATGTAGCTCATATTAAGCTCCACTAGTTGGTCGGATCATCATAACAGTCGCTCTAAGAGAGATACTATCTAGATCAGTATCTCCTCCTTTCCACTTGATACCTAGACAACTAGCTTTTTCAACTCCACTTTCTTTACATTCCATCCATTCCTCTTCACTTAGAAAGCGTCCATTTAAATTGGCGTTTGAACAAGCATGGAACCACCAGCCACTACGTGATATCTTCCCACAGCTGTAATATGCTAGAAAAATAAAGAATTGAAGATCAGATGATGATTAATTTCAATAGAAAGCTCAATTACATGTAGTTAAATCATCTCCAAACCAGCAGGGGTTACAACGGTCATTGTTAACCTCTCCAGCACTAAACTCTGCATAAAGAATATTCCTCCCTCCGCTGCCTCGAAAAGCATCTCCAGCAGTTCCTTGGTATGATCCAAATCTGATTGAAAAAGAATTTGGTAGATGAAGAAGTCAAATTATTTTCTTACGTCAATTGATAGGAATTTGCGGCCGAATCAACTAAAAATGAATCATATTCTGCGTATTTTCGGAAATTATTCCAATCTTGAAGGGCAATATGTAAGACATGAGGTCCTTGATGTGTAAGATGATGTAATTTATCATTCCCCAACCAGTATTCTCCCACGGGATCTCCGAATCCTAGGAAGAATTGAATCATAATGATGAAGAAAAGAAGATCAAGCTATCAAGCTAAGATTTCTTACAAGCTACACATAAAAGATTACTTGAAATTGATTGGTTGAAATTTAACTAATATTTAAGATTTCAACGAGGTTTTTAATCAAGTTATTTTACCTTCAGCATATTCTTCATAATTTCTATCGAAGCTGACACTTCCATCTCTACGTTTCTGAAAAACAGTCCAACCTCCTCCGTTGTATCTTTGCTCGCAGAAGACTTCAAAAGGAGCAGGACTACTTTCTGGTTGAATCTTGTAAGGACCTGATTCTCTAAATCCCATATGAAAGATATCGAAACAATCTGAAGAAATATTATCGATTTATCGATCGGAAAGAAACATTTTGAGAAAAAATTAGTTTTGTTAACTGGCAATGAAACTTTACAAATTTCAGTGGAATAAAAATCTTCAAAATCAACTTCGAATATTGAATAGATTATTATTATACTATAAAAAAAATTATTATAAATAATCTTATTCGTGAGAAGCCATTTTTGTCAGCGAAATAAACATTATTTATCAATCAATAAATTCCTAGTATTTATAATGTATGATTATTTGCTATTTTTTCATGAAACATAAATTTTATTTAAGCAGTAAGTCACTTGATTTAACTCGTTACATGTTTGCTTTGCTGTTTCTTGGTCGTCGTTTATGTAAAAAACAGTGTTCTGTAAATTAAATTACATATGAATTCTAACAAGTAATTGAAAATCAATTTTGAGTGACCAAAAGCCGTTACTTATTCATGGGCTTACTTAAATGCTTTAAAAACAAGTAAAATTAGATTAGGAATTTTGTTGATGATAATAAATATTATCCTTCTGAAAATTTCTCAGTATAGAGCTAGTTACGATTCAGATGTATCTCTAAACCTGTTTTCATGTTCTTTTGTAGATATGGAAAAAATTGAAATTGTCACTCGCCTTTTAAAAAGAAATCTTTTAAGTATCGATTAACAATATTTCTATCACCAGTAAGATTGACACTAACAAAACAGTTAAGTTAAAAAAGTCATTTGATGCAATTCAAGCTTTTTGAAATAATTCTGGTCAATAAAAAGTACTGATAGTAAAAAAATTACTTTTATTATCGAAATAATGTTCCATTAACTAATAAAATTTTTTATAATATTTTATTTCTTATTTTATAAACTTATAAATTCAAAAATTGTTAAATATTCTTAAAGTTGACGTTGTACTAAATTGATTTTAGCTAAAAGCTTTTATACCAACATTAATAACACCATTAAAATGTTTTTAAACATACATTTTGTTTAGTAATTGATTAACTTGATTTTTTAAGCTAACATACAAATGAAAAAAAAACCTTGAAAGGCTCTGTATAAAATAAGTTTCAATTTTTACTTCTAAATATTTCATTTTTTTTACTCATTAAAAAACTTTTATTTATTTTAATAAAACAAAACTCCAAGTTTACATTTTCATATTGTAATTAACTGTAATAATAACTGTTTGTTCATTTAAAAAAAAATTAAAAGTATAATAACAATGTTTTATCTTTAACAAAACTTACTAAAAGTCAGTTTTTGCAATTGTTACATCTTTTATACTCTAAATTTGATTCTTGCATTTGTAACAATTTATTATTATTTTAATGTCTGATTCAAAATCACATTATATCTGATAAAGTGATGGACTATTTCAACATAGAAATTATAACTATAAAAGTTAAATTGAATATTGGTTTGTTATTTATTGGGGTGTTGAAAAAGTTTAGTTTTTAAACATGAAATAAATTCAAAAAGAATAATCGATTTTTTATAAAATCATTTCAAGAATATATATTTATCATTTGGATTAATTAAAAAATTTAGAAAATGAGACCAAAAAAACACCTAGTTAAATGTTGTCTGATAAAATTTGTAATCAAATCTATTCAAGGTTAGTTTTTTAAGCTTTCATAATGTTCGTTTTTGTATATAGTTTATAGAAAAACTATAGGTAAGGTTAATACTAGTTATAATTCAACTTAATAATTTATAAATAAAAAAAACTTACAGTAAAAATTGTTATCAATTTTTCAACTAAATTTAATTTTCATTAGTTTGAAGATTGGAACATTTTCTATAGATTCGTTTTTAGTATGATTTGTAGAAATATTTTTATTTGTAGGAAACTTATTTGTATTAAACTAGCTACTTTTCTCTCCAATCATGTAACGATAAAAACTAAAATTTTCAAATTAATATCACTTCAATATCTTTTGAATTAAAACTAACAATTTATTAACAAAAACTCAATGCAACATTGAATTAAATACCAACTGACAACATATCTATTGATTTAATTTTTTCTGGAAATATGTATCCTAAAAGAAAGTTGATATTTGGCTATACGCTAACCAGACAACTCCTAAGCACTCTATTCTAACCCAGCATGTGGTTTTCCGATAGAACCGGTTTTTCATAGAACTTTTGTTCAAGGTATCTTTCTTGTTAGGTTAAGAAGACTCAATTGGATTTTATTTTAATTCTGGACCACACATCAAACCAACCTAATGGCCTTTTGCTATTTTGAACTAGTAAAGCATATATTGAACTTATGAGCAATATGCCAATATAATAAAGAATATCATTAAATATATACTTTTTTTTACAATTTCAAATAAATTCTATAAATGAAATGAAATATGTTCACAATCTTCAAATCTTACTTTTAAATGGTTAAAAAGTTTTTATTATTGTTGTTAAACTGATAATACACAAACAAAATAGTTTAACTGCTGTTTTTATTACTATTTTTACTTGATAGTCAACTATTAACTGAAAACTATTTCCAACTTAGTTTGAATTAAATCAGCATTTTTATAAAGTGGAAATAATGAAATCTAAAATCTTGAGATTTGAATTTTGTTAATAAGTAATAGTAAAACTCAAAATAATTTTTAAAAATTAATAAAAGTTTACAATTATTTTTGGCAAATGTTTTACTTTAAATTTAATCTTTACATCTTTATGTTCCTCTTTTAATAAAAAAATCTTGATGATATGTCTGTTTCAAGGAGTTTTTTTGTTATATGAAGTTTTTTAGCTACAAAGTTATAATTTATTTTAAAAATTCAATAAGTTTCAAATAATAAAATATGCAAATTAAAAATTTATATCTTTGTCAGACGATTTTATTAAAAAAAATATGATCAACTAAATAGAAATATCTAAAGAAGTTTAATAACTTAAATTAACAGAATAATTTACAAAAAGTAAGCTGCAATATTTTAAGAGCAATTTATTACTTTGTTCTCGTATAGTCTTTTAACTTTTACGAGTATGTTTTCTAAACATAACTGTAACACAAAAAGCACATCTGGTACTCGGTAAAGTTTGTTGTATAGCAACGTCTAAAGCATATTACGCTGAAAACAGCAGTGCCGTTTTTTTTTCAAACTTTCTCTGAGACAAATTCTCTGCACAGACTTTCACAACACAACTGGCTACCATCTACTTTCTTCTTGCTAAACGAAGCGTCAAACTCTTCGCATTTGCTAAAATTTTAGTAATAGAGTTAAATAAGTTGTTAGTTTAAAGATATTTTGAGTGTAGGCAGGCAGTTTTTTCACAAAAATTAAACTGTTTAGAGAAATATGTTTTTCATTTGGTAATAAATTAATTTTTTGTAAATGATTTGTAAGATAGAAAAGTAGTTATTTGATATATTTACGAAACCTTATCAAAGAATCCATTAAAAACTTTCTTATTAAACTTTTTTATGTTGAATATTCGAACTTTATCAAAAAATTCATTCAAACTGAAATAACTGTTATTTTTTTGCTTATTTTTTCAACTTTCGTAAACATCAGTTTTTATCATTAAAACTTTACTTTATAAAGATTTGGACATAAAAATGGTATTTGAAGACAATAAAGATATTTATGATTGTAAACAGACAGAGAAAAATAAATTTGAAATATATTTGAAATATATTTGAAGCCTTTGAAAGATTTGTTTAAATTTTAATTTGGAAATTTATTTTATAAAATAATATTTATTTAACAAAAACAGATGGCTTTTAATAATTTCAAAATGTGAATAACATCAAGTTTAAACTGAATATTCAGGAAATAATCAATAGATCGTGAAACTTAATTTATTTACATTTTTTTGAGACAGAAAAATGAAGTTAGATTTGATTATTCAGTAAAATTATTAATTTGTTGTGATAGTTTTTAAAAACATAGCTCAGAATAAATTTTCAAACTAGTTGGTTATCTTTTAAATTTACCTTTTTAATACAGTTTTCAGTGCTTTGAAATAGGGGAAGTACTGGTGCTTTATTCTAAAGTAACATAAATCTTTTTCTGAAATTTCTTTTTGAATTTGAAAATTGGGGAGTTTTCTTAGAAATTTGCATTTATCTCTTGCATTTCAAAAGGTTTTGTTCTTGAATTTGCATATATGTCATCACTTATGCCAGACCAATTTTATACTAAAAGAAATTTTGTTCTGATTTAGTTATGATATCAATTTTTTGTAAACTAAAAGCAATTTGAAACAGAAACCTTCTATTATCAATAAAATTAAAAATTTCTTGAATTTGCATGTAGAAAATGAAAACAATTTAATAAACTTTTCTATCTCAAAATTCGCCTCCATAATTTTGTTTGTTTTAGAAATTTTAATTTCACAGTTAAATTTCTAGTAATAATTCTCTTGTTAGTAAAATTTTAGTTCTTATATTTTATTATAAATAAGCTAGAAAATATATATCTTTCAAACTCCTGAATATAACATCAAATGACAAGGAACTAATTTATTTCAATTTTTAAAAATTAAATGATAAACTAGTTTGCTTAAAATCGATAATTTTATAGTATAGGAAGCTAAATAAAATTCTTAGATATCTACGTCATATGTACAATACTGCTAACAATCTGCAGCTTATTTCTTATAAAAACTACTGGAGGTCTTGCTTATCTTACAAGCAGTTTGAAAAGTATTTTTAAGTTCAATTTTCACCTACGCATTTTCTAAATAAGCTATAAATCGCGATAAGAAATACAAATTATATCATTAGTTTCTAAAAGTGCTTTTGTTTTTGTTGCAGTTAACTTAGTTTGCTTTTATTTAAAGTAATTCGTCATTTGCGTGAAAAATAAGTTAACTAGAAGCGTTTGTATTTCAATATTTTATAAACATTTCAGTTCATGATAATAAATTGAAAAAGTTTTAGTTTCGCAAGTATTTGAATTTCAACTTTTTTCAATGTAAGGATTGTAGGTCAGTTTTCAGTGATATTGAAAAAGTTGTATAAAGATTGATTAATTAGTAAAGTTTGTTGAAAATTCACTAAATGCTCATGAAAAAAAATCAATCAAAAATAATTTTGAAACTGGAGATATTTATGTATTGTTTGCATATAAAGTTTTTTTGATATTACACATTAGTATGTTTTCAGTGTACAGTTAGTAAGAAAATCGATACATCACATGAACTTTTTTTAAAGGTGTATGAAATCTTCTTTTGGTTTTGAATTTTCTATAGATCTTTAATGAGGAGGCTGATAAACGAAACATTGAAGGAAAAAGTTTATCTTGCTCTAAAAATCGATTTAGCAAATTTTCAATTATAAGTTTTTTGAAATATAATTTTTGGGTTATTATTCACCAACAAAATAAGAAAATCTTTGAATAAAAATCACACAATTGTTTTAATTCCTTTTCTTATAATTTTTTTCTATTTAAAATTTTAAAGAAAAATTAGTTAGGTTGATTTGGTGTCTTGCTTTTCATGTTAACAAAATCAAATCTATGTCAATTCAGACCTAGTCTTGTGTGCAGATCTTGTTCCCATTTGTCAAAGATGTATGATCTGATTACGAGTGATAAAACTCTGAGTGTTCATCTTGTTAACAAAAAATAAATTACAAAATAAAAAAGTATAAAGTCAGTAATTAGTAGGAGTGTGTGAAAACCCACTGGTTTAGAGATATTTAAAGCATTTGAATTTAAAATTAAAGTTTCACTAATTATTTTTCATATTATATCTGCAATCATTTATAATTCATAGCTAAGAGCAAGTTATAGATAGAATCAAGTTGAAAGTTTAATGATAGTGAAAATGGCTAGTTGGTATATTTAGTGACTAAACAGTTAACCTTTAAAGTCTTTAAAAAACAAATATAAAGCTTCTTAGAGGCTATTAGTTTTTAGAAAAACTGTTTTTTTATCACTTTGAGTTTTGGTGGATATTTCTTGAGTTGTAGGATTTTTTTTAATCATGATTTGAAAAATATTTATCAGCCAAAAATGGAATAAAAGAGAGACGTGTACAAGGTATTTGTCAAACTGAAACAATGACGAAACGTATCCAACCAGTTTATTCAATAAAATTTTCTGGCACAAAATCATTTGCTTAAAACAAGTTAACTTAACTAAAATTTCCAAAACTTATGTACGATGGAAAACTTCTAATTAAATAATACAAAAATCTGGTTCCTATTCAAATGAGGGTATAGGTAAAAGTTTTTAGCATTATCTGATTCACTGCTAAAATTTTGAGGTTACTTTCTTAAAACATTTCTCTATTTAAATTCTCAGTAAAACACTTAAGGTTTATTTATTCTGAAATTTCGTAAATTTCGTAAAAAATACAGATAAGCTAAAGAAATGAACGTAGCAAAATTAGGTTGTTAGAAAATTTATTTAATTAATTTTTTAGTAAAATATCTAAAGCATAAAAAAATTTCAGATATTAGATAAAAACTGTTTTTCTTTTTTCAAATCATCATAACGAATAATTTTGTTGAAAATTTTTTGTAATTTGCTTAAATTTGAAAAAAGAAATATTTGTCATAGGCATTTTATCTAATGAAAAAATAAATTATTTCCAGAAATTGAGAAAATATAAAATGTAGATATTGATAAGTATCCAAGTTTATCTTCGATTCTATCTTTTATTACTTTAATAAATGGTTTAATTTATTTTATCTTTTGTCTATTTTGGCCTATTGTTTTTTTTCAAAATTTGCTTTTATGTTGTTAAACTACTTAAACAAAATTTAGATAAATGATCTCGTTAAAAAAGAAATTTTTAAATAAAACTACAATTTATTTTTATCAATTATTAAAACTATTGCATAACACGATCGATAACTTATTTTAATCTATAAAAACAATAAAAGAAATCAAATGTTTTTATCAATTATAATTCAGGCAAATAACTTACTAACAACAACTGTACAAATACACAGAGAATAAATTCATGAAACTTTTACAGTTCGTAAATTTTGAAGCTTAACGTTGCTTTCAAACGAACAACTTTATTCTATGAAGCAACTTAAATTGTGACTGTTTATGTTAAAATTGTTTATAAATTAGAATACTTTCAAGAAATTGCTATTTTAACTCAATAGAACTGCCAGCTTCTGAAATTACTTATTTGATGAACTTATAGCTTGAACTTTGCCACAAAAGAAGTTATTGATCATCTAACTAATATGCAAAGTCATTTCTAGTAATTAATGCTTTCTTAAAATTTTGCAACAAAATATTTTTAAAAGAAAAACTTAATTTTAATAAATTGTTAAAAATTAAAATGATTGAAAAGTTTGGTTAGTTCTTATAGACCTAGTGATATTTTTGGTTTAAAAAGCTTTTGAAAAAGTAATCTAATAAAAGAAGATAGCTTAAAAAATCTATAAGATAAGAGAGTATTTACTTATGTTGTAAGAATCATACATTTGTAAAATATTAGGCAAGTTTTCATATTTTTTTCAGCACTTTGTATTTTTTTAAACTTAAAGAATATCGTTTTTGCTTCTTGACGAATTTCTATATTAATGTATAAAATGAAAAACAACAGTATTGTTTTCAACATCATTTGAAAATCTAGTTTTGCGTTTTTCTGTTTTTCACTTTCAGATTTTTTTCTTTATTTGCTGCTGATAGCATTATCTCTACTTATATTATCATATAAGACGGAGTTGTACTAGCTTATGAAGCCGACTTTTTTTCAGATGTAAGATTTATACTTTACTACTCTTATACATTTCACTCCATTTATTCCACATCTTTTCAGAGCTAAACGTATGTTAAGCTGGCTTAGGGTAATCAATATTTTAAAAAATTTGACGAAATCCATTAACTCTTTTGAAGAAGCAGTTTTGATTGTAAGATAGTCAGAGTTAAAATGTTTTCAATTTAAATTTTTGAATAATATTTTCACTTTCATATTATATTTAAGCAGTAGGAAAAGCAAATTGTTTTTAATGGGAGTTTTTTTTTAACTGGTCAAACGTTCAAGAAGAAAATAGAAATTGCTCGAAAATATTACATTAAACCTACAGTGGCTAAATTAATCTTATTTTTTTTATCATAAATTGAAAAGTGTTAAAAAGTTTAAAGGGCATTTATTATGAGCATTATTTAATGACATTTACATCAACTCTTTGAAGTTTGTTTGAAAATTGAGTTTGTGTAAAGTAGAAGATCATTAAGTAAAATAGTAAAAGATACAAATCAATAAAAATATGATTTTTTCTTGAAAAATATTCTATTCATAAATTTCTGTTATATTGTTTTCTTCGTTTATCAATTCAGTAAGCTTTCATTGAATTTTAATTAGTTCCAAACTCACTGTAGACTGGTGAATGATTTCTTGTTCATATTTTTAACTTTTCAACTGAAGCTCGTTTATCATGAGCTACTGTATTGACTTCATTAGTTGTAGCTTTATGTTTTGTAAATGTATCGACTTCAATTTCGTTGTTTTTCTGTAACTTTTTCTTATTGAAAGTTTTCAAATACGATTGATCTAACAATAATGATATTTGTTAAACTATCATAGCTTACTGTACAATCAATTTTATGTTTTGTTAATAGTTCATAAAAAATTTAAGACTTTTGAAGAATTTTGAAGTTCTGATATCAAGTATTTTGTCATGAAAAAAGTAACAAGACTACTTCAATAATGCCTTTTTTCTAAAAAAGTATTTTTAAGAAGAGTAGTGACAAAATTCTTTAAATTGTTTTTTATTTATAAACAATTTGTCGTTAGTTTTTTATTGATTAAAAAACCTTGGTACTTACCGACAAATAACAGGAAACAAAATTAAATATTTCTGACGTTAAGCCAATGATGATAGTAGAGAGATAATTAAAATCAAATATATATCTGAAACTTATCGAAAGGAGATTGCCAAATTCTAACACGCGCTACATTATCAGGTTTTATTGGAAATGTTTTTACAAATTTTTCCAAACACTTTGCTGTTTAGTCATTTTAGAATCAATTAAGAAAAAATTATCTGATTTTTACCTCAAAAATAGTTTTTTGGTTTTAATTTTTTTATACATTTGGAACGTTTTTGAAATCACCTCTTTCGTTTACGTTTATGTTGAAGATCTTAGATTGGTTTTAATAAAATAAATAAAGAGTAAGAAATATCGAATATCTCTGATAGATTTATCAATCAGTTTTACACTTTACATAATTCTAAGTAAACTAAAGTCATTTTTGATCACTTATAAATCATGGTATATTTATAAATTTATTCTGCAGTGAAAATCTTTGTTTAGTACTTGTACTTCTCATATATTCAAATTTATTTATGTATATATTCTCCGCCAAATATTTTTGGATTAGAAAGTTCAACCTCTTTAAATAAATCTTTACTAAAGATTAATTTTTTTATTTTAATGTCAACTGTAGATAATTTTTAATGAATAAAATCGTTAATATCTGTCTCGCTAAAAGCAACTTTTAAAATTCCTTTTATCAAACTTATTGAATGATAAATGCAACGTGAATTCAGAAATCTGTTTCTAAAATCATTTTTTTATAAAGAACTTATCAAAATAATTTCAAATAAATAACATGAAGAATATTTTTATTCCAAAAAACTTAATTTTTAATTCTTTATTCATTTTGAAAACTTTTAAAAAATTTTTAGAGATTGTAGGATCAAAAGTATTTTGTTAAATAATGAATACTAGAGAACAAAGAAATCAGATAACTTAAATGTAAGCATTCATGTTTTACAAGCGTACCTTCAACAGATATATTCATTTATTTATTTTATTTAAAGTATGGTAGTAGATAAACTATTGAATATTTCTTTACAATATTTGTTTCCAAAGTTTAAATTTACAATTAAGGTTTTTGCTGCTTGCATAATCACACAGAATATCGATTGATTTGTTAAAATCACTGTAATTTGTTTTAACAGACACCTAGATCAAATTTATTGTGAAAAATGAAGTCTAATGAAGCTTTTGTTTCTACAAGCATCAATCAATTAATGAATAAATCTTTCGATTTATTAGAACATCAGCTGCCTTTTTGCGCTCCTTTCAACTACAGTTCTTCTCAAAAAAATCTCTCTTTATGGTCAATTATGCCCAAAGTCTGTCGTAGAAACATCCATTTTCTAACTGCTTTGATGGTTTTGCTGTCAGTACTTACAACGATCTTCAATATCACTGTTCTTGTCAGCAGTTTATCACAAAGTACTCGACGAATTCGAAGAAGAAACCCAACTATGTTAAACTACTCAAAATATGTTATTTCAATGGCTATAGCAGATTTGATGATGGGTTTGCTGGTCTTGCCTATGATAGTTGCCCATATGTCTATGGATTTAGTAGCTGACGCCCCATTAGATACAAACTCTGGTTTTCAGCACAATGTCATTGAAATTTTTTCAAGCGAATTCTGTATTGGAGTTTTAACTCATATTTCGCTGTTTGCATCTTTATATACGCTTGCTGCTGCCAGTGTTGACAGGTTTTATACTTCATCACAACCTTTTGCAAATGGCTCACTACGTATTTCCAGGTTTGTCACCAACGTTCATACGCCACAAGCATAAAATATTTCTAATTTTAGCGTTTAAACAATCTAAAATAAGTGTAGCTAAAAACGTTGCAAATTATTCAATGTCACATCAAATATGTTTCATAAAATCTTATCTTTCCTCCAGATCTTCAATTCGTCATTCTGTTCTTCGTATGGCGTCATCAAACAATCAAAATCAAGCAGCTTCACTCAACATCACAAGATCACTGGTTGTCTTGATAGCAGTATGGTCTATTAGCGTCATTACTGCCGTTTCACCAATTTGGATGCAAAGTTTAGTGAAATATCGGCATGTAGGACATATCTTTGTAATAATGGTCGAACCTTCTAAATACAACATCGCTCTTATCTGGTCAGTTTCAAACTTTTCGACCTTTTAGCACAAATATCTATAAATTTGTTTCATTTACAGTTACGTCATCATTCTAGCGTTTCCTCTGTCAGTCACATGGCTTTTCAGTGTTCTAATCTGTTTCAACTTATGGAAGCGAAAGCTAAAGTTGAGTTCGAGTGCTGGTAGCATTCATAATCTAGCTTCAACAAAAAGTTCTTTTAATGAGAAGCTGACAGCCAGCAATTTTCTTCGTCAGCAGAAACATGCAGCAACTACCACTGCTCATATTCAATCTCCTGATCAACGTCATGACATCGAAGTCACGTTTCCACAGCAACCGATTGATAGTGATGTTGATGATGAAACTTGTAAAGAAATAGACGTGAAACGAAGAGAAAGGAAAACATTTGTAACAATGGATTCGGCTGCCTTACAGAAATTATATCTTTCACAAACGCGATTTTTATCACCGGAAAAAGCGAGAACACTTGATTGTTCTGAAAAGTCTACAAGATCACGGAAAGAGTTGTATAGACGTAGCTGGAGTGGAAGTCCTCATGATATGAGTGATTTCACAGAAGCTAGTGAACCTTCAAGTTGCAAATCAAAGCACAGGAAACTTGAAGCGACTCTTTCAGATCCGAGTAAACTTCTTCAAAGATCAAATAGAAGCCATCGAAAATGTTCCACATCAAGTCTTTCCAACTTCAACCAATCAGCACAAAAACAAGAAGTAACAATATCAGCAAATTCACATAGCTTCTTTCAAAGACAACATTCACTTCATGAAAGTCGACGTAGATACCAACGACAATCTTCTGTAAGAATTGCTCGTAAGATGTTACGGACTCGATCTATGGAGTTAAGTATCGCTAAAACGCTGATGACAGTTGTACTGACTTTCACTTTGACTAGTACTCCTATCATTATGGTTGTACTCTTCAGAATAAGTCGTAGAACAAAAGCAACGTATGAAAAATTGAATTCTGAGATTACTGGGTTAGTTTGTGCCATTCTCATTCTATTTAGTAATAGTTTGTGGAACTCTCTTGTATATGGAGCAAGAATGCCTTATTTTCGGAATATGACTAAACGTATTTGTCAATATTTTTCCAGGATCTCTATTTTTTCATCTTGTTGTACCAAAGCTAGTCATTTGGAAACTGCTTCTCGTCGTAAAGTTGATTGTGTTGAAACAGCGGTTTTCTAAAAATTATTCCAATCTTCATTAATACCTTGTAATGTTCGCTGACTTAAAAGCTTCATACTTGATGAAGATTCATCTTCATATTTTGTACTAAGATCTTTTTTAAAAGAGTTGAATCGATTTCCTTCTGGTTCAGTTTCATTAGTTTAAAAATTTTTGATAAAATAAACTATTTTAAAACTCATCTTTTGTACTTTAGCAAAGTTTTATATAAATATATATTATCCTGTTTATACCATTTGTATTTTTTCTATTTGCCTTTATCATAAGTTTTTCAAGTTATATATAAACCTGTTTGTTCCTCACACCGGAAATTACTATAGAAGATTATGTATGAATGAATCAAGCCGTTTGCGGTGAACTTGATTTTAGCTGTTTGAAAATAGTTCAAAAGTAATATGATGTTGTCACTCACAAATACTGTGTGTTTTCTTATAGAAGTGTTTATTTTTCTATCTTCAACTTCCTGATTTACTTTCAAAAGAACATAGAAAATCTGACAGTAAGCTTTTAAAGTTTTCACTTATTTAGAAAATGTCAAAACAAATTGAATGAAACAGTAACTCTACGTATTTGATAATTGTAACTTATAATCTGAAAATAATAGAAATATAAATCAAAAAAACAGAATTAACAGGTAAAGAAGAAAAAATAGCAATATTTAATCAATAAATCTTAGATTTATCAAAGTATTTTGATCAGCACATAAATCTATATGTCGAAAGTCATTCTGAATTTCTGTACAGTCATTGTTTTGGTTAATCATCTGTCTTACAATCATTCAAACTTTTTGTTTTCTTCAAATTTCATTTCTATTTGTTTATAAGCTTTGTAGTCAATTATAATTTTCTATAAAGTTCATGTATTTTATGAACTGATTTGAGTTATGCTCATTTGTAACTGTGGTATTTACTTTATTTTTTTATGTATAATATATAAAAGACAATAGCTGTTGAATTTCAACTGAAATTATCCAATAACGTTTTAAGAGTTTTTATATACTGAACAACAGATCTGTATACATCTTTTTATTAATGTTGTTATCATGTCTGTCGTATTTTTTCTTTCATTTTTATCAATGTATTTCATTGTCGTTTTTATATTTAGAATTGAAATAAATGTAAAATAAAATTAACAACCTAACAATTTGTTTTCAATAATTCAGATTATCAATTTATGAGAATAAATTATTAGTGCAGAATAATTGGATTTTATTATCAGTAAAATTTTATCTAACTAAAATGCCTTTCATGATTTTTTTTCTGAATTTTTAATTAGATGTAATAAATATTTCATTTATGCTTGACCTTCAAGTTTCAGTGAAAGCGTTGATTTGAATTTTGATAATCTTGGTTGTAAATAATAGCTTAACACTTGCAAAATATCCTGGAAATATTTGTATAGTTTGTTGTAACGATTTTATTTTGAAATCTAATTTTATCACTAATAACAAATATTAAAAGTTTATTAAGGAAAAATTTCAACTATTGAAAAAATAGTTCTTGTATTCTGGTTACTTTAACTGAATTATTAGTTGACTTTGAAAAAAATTTTATCGAGAAAACAACTTTAAATTAGGAACGATGTGTTGAAAACAAACTAACCTATCTTATTTTTTATCTAACTTTTTAACTTAATTAACAAGACAAGCTCTAAAAGTTATGTTTTCTGATCAATTTGTATTTTTTTACCAAATAAGATCTTTTTCCTTTCTTTAAATGGATTTGATTTAATTCTTACCAGTCTTTTTTGGCAAACTTAACTAATTGAAATTTACTTTATTTTTCATTTGTGTCTTTTTTAATTTATATTATTAAACCTTCATTTTTAGAGAAGCTTAGAGTATCAAAATAGACATTAAAATTCTAAGAAATAATGAAAAGATATACTTAAAGCAAAAATATTTTTAGAATTTTAAAACCAGCAGTTAAAGCAGATTACTTTATAAATATCAAAATTATCTATTTTCGGTCTTTGAATCAAAAATTGCCGAAATAAATCAATATTTAGAAAATAAATGCAGAAGTATTTAAAAACTCAACTTTAGTCATAAATAATCCCACTGAAATAACCACCAACATTAAGATGACTAACCTCTCGGCGCTTGATCGATGTTTCCTTGCAGCATTGGATTAATAGGTGGTTCAAGTGTGGGTAACCAAGTTCCACTTTTAACTGCACTTTTCACCCAGTCTTCTATTCTTTGTAACTTTTTATCACTTTCTCTTTGATTAAGTTCGATCTTAGTAATACTTTGAGATCCTAGGATTATAGGAGGTTGCATGGCAGCTGATAATATTCCAACTTGAACATAATCGCAAGTACAATTATCTTCAGCAATTATCTTTTCCATCGCCTCAATTCTTTCTTCCATATTTGCGAGCTGCAAATCATTTTTTTAAGAAATAAGATTTAAGTTTGTTGCTTGAACTCAACAAAATAATCGATTTTTAAGTAGGCAGTGCAACAACTGTTTCAAAATTACTATTTAATAATAAATTTATGAAGTTTATTGGTAATTTGACTAATTTATAAATGAGATTTCAGCAATTCTTTATTTATTATAAGACTTTGCAAGCAATTTTCCTTTAGTTTTTGTGTTTTGTTTTTCGAGAATTCATGTGTAATTTTTCAAACGTTGTAAACTTTTGATGACGTATTAACTAATTTTGATAAATTAGATTTGAATCACACTAAATTAGTCTTTGTAATTAAGAAAAACTGTAAAGAAGTTGCTAAAAATATCTATATTTCGTATTGCTTCTAACAAACTTGAAAGTTGAACATAAAAACAATATTTGAATTTAAAATTTCAGAATTATTTCTGGATAATTCAAAAAAAGCTTTTCTCTGAGTACAAGAAGTTTGCAATCAAATCTAAAAAACATTGAAGAAAAAACAACAGAATATAGAAGCAGAAAAACTGCTAAATTATCGATATACAATTAAAATTATGGTTTTCTATAAGATTTATTTGCTTGTATATATCTTTATTTTAGCTATGATGGATATTTGTGTCAAGTAAAAAGGTTCTTTAAGATTTTTAGTTCAGTTTTACAAAAACTGATGAAACTTGAGTTATATTTTAGTTTCAATAAAATTGTTAACCAGCGTTTGTTGATTTTCATAAAAATATTCTTTTTTATTAGAAATATTCAATCACAGAAATTACTCATAAATATTGAATTATAAACGAGTCTTTTTAGGCTACAACTTACTTTCTGGTCGATCATTGTAGCTTGAGCTTTTAACTTAATATTTTCCTCATTAAAATAATCATTCTGTTTTCTGACAGCTTGAGCAACACTATGCAAGGCCTAAAAATAAAACAAAAAACCCCAAATTAATTATTGATGTTTTTGATATCTTTTATACTTAATTGAGCAGCTTAATTGAACATACATCTTTATTTAATATATAAATATTTTACAAGTAATTTTTTACTAAAACAACTGTAAGCTTTTGTCAAGTTCCTTTCTTAGGAAGGTTTTATTATTGAAGATATATTTTTCAATACCTTTGCATTACTTCTTAACAATTCATTTTGGCTTAAGAGTTCTTTCATATTCAAAGTAATATTCAGTTGAATCGCTTCTAATTCTTCTATTTTTTTTTCAGAATCTTTTAGCTCTGAATTAATTCTTATTATTTCTTCTGCAGCACAACACGGCTTGGAACTCTAGATAAAATAAAATGTGAAAACTTTCGAATGTATGCAAATAATATTTGAAATTCTAAACATCATAAATATAAAAATATTCAAAAATAAGTTTGATAAAATACTATAAAGCTTATACAAATATAATTTTTGAAATTAAGTTAATGAAAAATGTAACTTTAATTTTAAGCAAAATTAACTCTTATACTCTTAAAATCAACTAACCATAATATCAAGTTACAGATTATATTTTGTTAGCTTTTAAAGCATTTACTAACTTGAAAATCAACACACTTATGCAAGATATTAAACAAATATATGTTTAAGATTAGTTTTAAGAGTTTCTGAAAGATTCTGAAAGATTCTTAGAGTTGAATGAGTTCATTTATAAAAGCTGTGATCACATCAGTAAATATTTTTTTATTTAAAAACCATTAAAAAGATAAAAAAGTACAATAATGTATTTAACAAACTAATATTTGTTTATTAATTATACAATAAACCACAAGTGTTTTCAGCCACTTAAGTACTAAAAGCATAAGAACAAAAGCTATATTGACCTATAAAAGTTGATTGCTAATAAAATTTTGCTTTTAAGAACTTTACAACTATCATAAATGTAGGAAATTTCATTTACTCGGTCATTAAAAACAGTTGATGAAAATTCAAGTTACTTCTTTTATTCTTTGTAATTCTTCTTTATTTGAGATATACGAAAATAAATCATCGACGACTGAATCAATCCGAGTACTGACGTTTGCTCGAAGCGTCTCAACTTCCAGAGAGCTTGCTAGATTTTGACTTCCTGCAACCATTTGCTCGCATCTTCCTTCTAAATGGTAGAAGCGCTCTGCATCCACAACATATTTAATCAGTTTATTTATTTTAAACGTTTTTGTTCTATTACTAAAAAGTAGAACTTTATATAAACGTTTTTTAGATTGTTACGTTGTAACTCACAATATTGTTCATACTATCGCTTAAATCATGATAAAACAAATAATAGTTGCTACTGTTTTAGCATGGTAAATGGTAATTTAGTTTAAAACGTTTTTTTTTTCATTTTTCAATAATTATTTTCAAACCTGTTAGACGTTCCGTAACACTTTCTATTTTTTTCGCTAGCGTGCATTTACTGGGGCACGTAGAGACCTGAAAAAATAGATTGTAGTGAAATTTCCTTAAAATAGAGTTGAGATAACTCCTAAAATTTCTTTAATTTTTCTTAATTTCAATTGATTTAAGAGTATTGAATATTCACACTTGAATACTGGCACACAGCTTTATAAGAAGTCAGAAAGCAAGTTTATTTATTCTTAGGTTTGATTATCAATTATCACTTCAAGTTAGTTAATTTTTTGATTTGATTATTTTGCTTTTAGGACCAAAACTTATGAAATAATTCAGAAATACAATTTATAAATATTAACCAGCTTTATATTATTCAAATCAAAATTTTGGAAAAACGTATTTAGATTAATAATAAATATTAGTTTAGTTTAATTCATTTTTTGTAAACCAATTCTTAAAACTATCTGTCGTAGGTTGGCAGTTAATAGATTTAGTAAGAAAATTTTACAGGATTAAATTTCCTTCATTTAATAAGATTAAGTCATTTTCATATGGTTAGTACTTTAAGATTAAACAAAATCCATTATCAAATTATCACAGAAACATCTAGCTTAAGAAGTAACCTAAATTATTTCAAAGCTAAATAAAAATAATTAACATTTGGCGTTATTTGGTGATAATAAAAAACTCATATTATTGTAAAAACTATTAAAATGAAATCAACCACATAATTTAGAAATATTATTCAAAATTCCATAAACTTACCGGTTTTTTTCGAGAAGTTTGAGACTTAGAGTTTTGACATTCAGCGTTGTCAATTAATAAAAGAATAACAGATAGAGCTGCAATTATCGAAACAAGTTTCATTTTTTTAAAACTGTTGTTTAAAAATTTTCCACTTAAATCACTGCTTAAAAGGTTGACGATTTCTGAATCTCAACAAGTTTACATGTAATCACAATATATGTACCACTTGAAGCTTATCAAATATTTGAGGTTATAAATCATTAACTTCAATCATAAATAAGTTTGGTTTAATGAGATTTAGCTTTTGCGTGGGAATATTGGATCTGTAAACATTGTATTATAGTTAAGTAAACAATACGTCATTAACTGGGGGGTGAAAACTGCTGATAAGTTATCGATGAGTAAAGTTAATGTATTTGAACGCATTTTATTGCCTCTTTAAAATAAAGGCCTGTTTCTGTCCATACTAATTGTGCTTAAAAGGTGTTGTTAAAAAGAAAAGAAAACACAATAAAATGTAAAAAGAATTAAACAGTTTTTAGGGTTTCTTTTCTGTGATGTTGGGTTTTTTCTCAATTCTTCATTAGTTTGCGGAGTAGAAAGTCATTTGTTGCAATATCCTACCAATTGCTACTTACATACACCCTTAAAGAGATGACAGGAACAGCTGATGTTGCGCTTATCTTAGCTCACCATAAACAAATTCTTTGGGATCAGTCTGTCTTGCATCCGACATATATGACCAAGCCTGATATGGCTTAGCATGATGTCGGGTCAATATGTGTCAAGATTTCCTCGTTTGAGATTTTCTGCTGTCTCTTATTGATGATGTTGTTTTTGAAATTAGATAAACAAAGTTATTTACAGCCTCAACGTCAAAACCGTCAATATCGATTCGTCGTGGAACGTTAACACCTTGATTAAAAACTTTTCTCTTTTTAGGCTGATTTCAAAGTCTGTACATCGGTACATCAGCATATAGGTCTTTTCCTAATTGCAAAACAGTCATCAGTAAAAAGCAAGTCGCGGATGTAGATATTTTTAACCTTATTAATCACCTTCAGCCGCGATGCATTGAAAAAACTTTCATCTTAAGGTCGATTTTTTGAAAAGTGTCTTTGAGAAGAAAATCCCAAAGACAGCCGGGGTAAAGATAAATCTTTGTGTATCCCGTTTTTGGTGGTAAATGATTCGGAGCAGCTACTGGACCTTCGCGCGCAACGATTTCATATTAAAGAATCTTGGTAAGCAGTCATCTTCAACAGGATTCTTCTGAAGAATCTTTAAACTTCTTGAAGATCAGTTCTCTTTAATGTAAGTTTTAATAATTTCTTTGAAAGCAGAAAAATTTGGTCATGAATTTGTTTTTATTATCTTCTAGAATATCAACTCAATTTTAATGAAGGACAAATGAATTTAGATATTTATATTTTTTCACTTTTTGAGCACTTTATTCTTCTTATAATTTCATTAGTTTTCAAATAAATAATAGATGAGACACTGTAATGCCGTCGCTTTTATTTTTCAGCTTTAATGTGATTATATTTAAGCAATTTTAACGTAACGATAGTATTAGTACGATGTTATATTTCTTTTTAGAAATAAATGAGAAAAATTACATTTTGATGTTAAACTTCATTTTAAAGTTCTCTAGAATATTTGATCAATGAGTACATTAAAAAACTATTCTAATTTACTATTGACTTCTTAAAACAGATAACTCGAATTAAAAAAGTTAATTTTTAGTAGAGGAGTTTAAAAAACAATTTGTAGCGTTTAAAATAAAGAAATTATAAGAAATAGTTGTATAGTGTAGCTTTAAGGATAGTTCAAAATATAATAATAAAATGTTAAAAAAATATTTGGAATATTATTCTTTTTAAATTAATGTTTACACACTTAGAATATTTAAATTCAATATCAATTGTTTCTGGAAAACTTTTAGTTTTTTAGCTCAATCATTAGGTATGGTTCAAATGTTACTTTGTTAGTAAAATTTTTGCCTTATTTCTTTTGTTGCACAAAATATTTTATTGATTTAAAACAATATTTCTATTCTAGTTAATGAGCTTCCTGCTAATACACCAGTTGAGACTTTGCAGTAGTGTTTGAATGCTTTGAAGTTTGCTACAAATAATTCTTAAATTCTTCACACAGTAAGAAAATTTCCAATTGTAGCTTTCAAGTAAAATTTTCTTGAAGTTTATAAATCAACAAGAATGTATTTTTTAAATTTAATTATTTGAATATTCGCCCCCAAATTGCGACTCTCTTATTAGCTCTAATATGGATGTTTTGAAGATCAACATTTTAGAAACAGAAACAAACAGCAAAATGAGTTCAACTTACTCGTTTACCTGAAAGTAACACACATTAACCTCGTGGACACATTAACCTCGTGGACACATTAACCTCGTGGACACATTAACCTCGTGGACACATTAAACTCGTGGACACATTGATCTCGTGGACACATTAACTTCGTGGATACATTAACCTCGTGGACACATTAACCTTGTGGACACATTAACCTCGTGGACACATTAACCTCGTGGACACATTAACCTCGTGGACACATTAACCTTGTGGACACATTAACCTCGTGGACACATTAACCTCGTGGACACATTAACCTCGTGGACACATTAACCTCGTGGACACATTAACCTCGTGGACACATTAACCTCGTGGACACATTAACCTCGTGGACACATTAACCTCGTGGACACATTAACCTCGTGGACACATTAACCTCGTGGACACATTAACCTCGTGGACACATTAACCTCGTGGACACATTAACCTCGTGGACACATTAACCTCGTGGACAAATTAATCTCGTGGACACATTAAACTCGTGGACACATTAATCTCGTGGACACATTAAACTCGTGGACACATTGATCTCGTGGACACATTAACTTCGTGGATACATTAACCTCGTGGACACATTAACCTTGTGGACACATTAAACTCGTGGACACATTAACCTCGTGGACACATTAACCTCGTGGACACATTAACCTTGTGGACACATTAACCTCGTGGACACATTAACCTCGTGGACACATTAACCTCGTGGACACATTAACCTCGTGGACACATTAACCTCGTGGACACATTAACCTCGTGGACACATTAACCTCGTGGACACATTTGTGGACACATTAACCTCGTGGACACATTAACCTCCTGGACACATTAACCTCGTGGACAAATTAACCTCGTGGACACATTAACCTCGTGGACACATTAATCTCGTGGACACACTCGTACATTGATCTCGTGGAACATTAACCTCGTGGACACATTAACCTCGTGGACACATTAACCTCGTGGACACATTAAACTCGTGGACACATTAACCTCGTGGACACATTAACCTCGTGGACACATTAACCTTGTGGACACATTAACCTCGTGGACACATTAACCTCGTGGACACATTAACCTCGTGGACACATTAACCTCGTGGACACATTAACCTCGTGGACACATTAACCTCGTGGACACATTAACCTCGTGGACACATTAACCTCGTGGACACATTAACCTCGTGGACACATTAACCTCGTGGACACATTAACCTCGTGGACACATTAACCTCGTGGACACATTAACCTCGTGGACACATTAACCTCGTGGACACATTAACCTCGTGGACACATTAATCTCGTGGACACATTAACCTCGTGGACACATTAACCTCGTGGACACATTAACCTCGTGGACACATTAACCTCGTGGACACATTAACCTCGTGGACACATTAACCTCGTGGACACAATAAACCTCGTGGACACAATAACCTCGTGGACACATTAACCTCGTGGACACATTAACATCGTGGACACATTAATCTCGTGGACACATTAACCTCGTGGACACATTAACCTCGTGGACACATTAACCTCGTGGACACATTAACCTCGTGGACACATTAACCTCGTGGACACATTAACCTCGTGGACACATTAACCTCGTGGACACATTAATCTCGTGGACACATTAACCTCGTGGACACATTAACCTCGTGGACACATTAACCTCGTGGACACATTAACCTCGTGGACACATTAACCTCGTGGACATATTAATCTCGTGGACACATTAACCTCGTGGACACATTAACCTCGTGGACACATTATCTTCGTGGACACATTAACCTCGTGGACACATTATCATTGCTTTGTAGATGAAACATACTTTAAGCAAACAACCTTCTTATTACAAATTGACAAGGTTTTAATTGATGCTTCTAAGCTTTAATTTGTTTCTCTTTGCTCCTTTCTTTTCAATTATAGAAAATAAATAACATTTAAACAATTTCTCTCTTAACAGAATTTAATTTGAAATTATTTTGAATACATCATTTATTTTTCTATTGATTTGACAAATAATAGAAATCAGACTTGTAAGAAGATCATTGTTATGCAAATTCCATGGGGCTTAAGTATCTTTGACGTCAATATGTTTTTGGTGGTACAAAATATATATCTTATATTGATCACATTTTTGTCTCTAGACAGCGATAAGTAATTCAACAAAAATAATTTCTTTTAGATTGATAATCTTCAAGTAAAAGTTATAGAAACTTCAAACCTAAAACCAGTGAACGTTTAATCTGATTGAAAGCTAAGTTTTTATTGAAAAGAGAGCTTACTGAGTAGAAGAAAAACCCCCGGGTTTTATAGAAGTGTTAATGTAATAAGTTTTGAAGTAAATCAAGATCTATCATAAAATAAATTAATAAACTTATTTCATATTTTACCAATTTTTTCTCAAAATGATTTCTATTGGAAATGATTAATCTCTTCAATTTACTTCTGAAAATTTTTATTGGAATGTTTCATTAGGCTACTGTCGCGCGAGACTTCTTTCAGACTTCTTTTACTATCGTAAGGTGCAATCTTCTTTGCCATTCAAGATGAAGCAAAGGTCCAGAAAGTTTATTTCCTGCAATGACCACGGTCACTTTCCCCAACATACAAGAAACTAATGAGGTTGCATCGTCCTGTCCTTGTCCTAGAAGTACTTCTTCATATTCTGGTTTTGAATTTTACGTTGATTCAACCACCTTCTGCGACAAAACGAATTGACAAATATCCAAGATTCAACCCAAACCATCGCAGAGTCAGATTTTTGGTAACAGAAAATAGCTATAATAGATTCGGCAGGAACTTTACTCTTAGGAGTTGAACTTGGCCTCCGCAGTAATAATTTTCTCATCAAAAGAGGCAACCTCACTTAACTTACATCCATTTTGAAATTGTCCAGCTTCTTTTATTTCTGCCAGTCCATGATCTCGTTCTTGTTGGTCCTTTTAAAAGAGGACAACTTGAGGTTTTCTTTTACGTTGCTTGTCACAAATATGTCCAAGCTCTTAAGTTCTACTTGCGGTCCATCCTTATCTGGAGTACATCCACTACGATTCTGTTCACTCATTGGTCAACTACTATTAAGTACTATTAGTTGTAGTTTTCGGAAAAGAATCCAAAAGAAAATAACTTCCTGAAAAACTGAGATTCTGAAGTTGGTAATAAAATATCGAATTAAAGATTTTAAACTTTTTTTTAATCAGAATTTTTGATGACAAACTTTTGTCAAAACACAAAATTACAATAGAATGGTTTGATCCAATCAGCTCTATGACTAAATCAGCTTGCTGGTCGAAACCGTTTCGACGTTTGGTTAATGTAGAAGAAAGTTTTGATAAAAAGCAACAATTTAAGAAATTATGTGTCTGATGTGCAGCACATTCTTGATTAGATGTATTTTTTAAGGGAATGTTACTTCAGATAAGCCTATTCTAGATACTTGATAGATTTTACTTCTAATTTTTATGCCCTAATGTCAACTTAACTTTAATGTAAGTTAGCTAGCAACAAAAGAAAATCACAAAAGTTCTTTAGCTCAAAAGTTTTTTAGCATAAAAGTTTTTTAGCATAAAAGTGAAAAAAAATGATTAAAAAACGTCTCAGGTTATTCAGCAACCAGAAAAATATTTAAGCAACAGTTCGACAACGTTCAGAAAGTTCAGTTTATTTGGTTGATTTTAGTGATGCTACCACCAAGCTAGAAAAATGTCGTCCAAATCTTCTGGTGGAGATCGTTTACCTTATAAAGATATGATCATAGAAGCAATTACAAGTATAGAGAAAAAAAGTAACAAGAAAGATGTTTCTCGTCAAGCTATTGTCAGTTTTATCAAAAGTCATTACAATGTCTGTGAAAACTGTGAAAGGTATGTGAACGCGGCCTTAAAGAAGGCTGTAGAAGACGGTGATGTTTACCAAACTTCTGGTAGAGGTGCCTCTGGTTCCTATAAGCTTGCTAAGGCTAAAAAATCGAAGGTGCAGAAGAAAGGAGATGAAAAAAATAATAAACCTGATACTAAAACCAAAGCAAGCAAGACGGAGAAACCAGCAACTGGCAAAGATGGTGCCAAAAAAGCAACTACCACTGCGTCCAAAGCCACTGCGTCTAAAGCCACTGCGTCCAAAACCACTGCGTCCAAAGCCACTGCGTCCAAAAGCAAGAATGTTAAATCGACAGCGAAGAAGGGAATTTTGAAAGGTAAGGGCAAAGAAAAACAAGTTGCTGCCGAGAAGAAGTCCGTTGCTAAGAAAGTAAAGAGCTCCGTGAAAACGCAGAAAGCTAAGACTAAATAAATCAGTCTTAAAAAATCTGTAAAGTATTTGAAACCGCAGGTTCTTCGATAAATTCGTTTTTAATGTTTGACTGGATAATCAGTTGTAGAATTTTTGATTAAAAGATGTTTGTGTGTATGTTGGTTTATTAGTTTGACAAACTTTTTTGCTGTTTTATCTGTAATACTGTTTTTAGAATGAAATCAACTATCTTGCAAAGTGTCGAATAATTATCGAGTTTTTATAAAATGTTGTAGATTTCAACGCTTGTCATTTTTCTTGGTTTGTAGTTGAAGATTTCAAAGGTTTTTTGCCACAAAAAGTTAAAACTTCAATTGTATAATTTTAAAGCTAAAAAGTTTTGAAAGATATAAATGTTTATTGAGTAAAATAAGCAAGTGGTCGAATAAAAAGATGACAAAACTTGATTTGAAAGTTATTACTAAAACAGGAACTTATTAAAAAATTCGAATAACTTGAAATAGTTGATTTTTAAAGAACATTTTTGCTTTTGTTATCTTCGTTTATACTTTCTGATTTTTAAAACAAAATATTGCACAAAAGTGATTTATCTTCTTTTAAAACCTTTTTTTTAAACAATGGCACCTTATTTTCTTCTATTTTCTTTTTAATCATTTAGAAAAGTACTAAATACACGATGGCTAACTACATGATGCTGTAGACTAATAAATACTTGATCTTGTGCCATCACCAAACTTAATGAATTAATAATTTTTACTAATAGCCGAGAAATTGTTTGCTTACAATAATAATCCAAACTATAATAGAAATTTATTGAGTTTTATGTTTTTTTCAATTTCATATTTATAGATAAGCTGTTTATTAAATTTAAAACAAATCCAAACTTATCAGCTTACTTATTGAGCTTACCTAATTTGTATTTTTTCTGATAATTTTTCTGATTTTTAAGTAATTGTGATTTTGCTCAAAAGATTCAACTAATTTTTACTCACAAATTTTAATCAAATTAGCTTTGACTAATAGATTTCATTGTTGATTTTCTTAATCATTTTTTCAGTTTCTTTTAGTTTTAATAACATAACAGAAAAATATATGACAACAATAATTTGTTAAATTAATAAGTTTGTCGGCTTGAAAAATTACTTCAAGTTTGGTTTAAATGTTTGTTATATGTAATAACTGATAATTGGTTTGACAACCAAATTTTTTTAGGATATTATTTTACATTTAGAGGTTGTATAAGTTTATATATTTGAAGTAACCTATAGAAATAAAAACTTAATAGAAATACAATCACAAATTATAAAAAATTAATAGAATTAGTTTTTATATTTGATGAATCCAAATGAAATTTGCATCAAACGATGTTTATTTTATAGAAAGTGAAAATTGTGAGAAAATTATGTAAAAAATGTTTATTGGCCATAATTGAATTTATGAAATTATTTCATAAATAATATTTTTACATAATTTAGATAATAAAGTAAATCAACTGAAAATTAAATGCTCATTAGGTCTAGGTGCTAATCAAAGTTTTATTTAATTATCTTGGATTACTGTACTTTTAAATTTGTACTTTTGCAAAAAATCAATCGATATATTTCTGAAAAAATAAAAACTTTTAATATTTTCTTTGTTAGAAAAATTGTATTCTACTTTAAGCTTAATTGGTAAATTTGTTAATACATTAAGTTGATGTAAATTAATTGTATTTGAAAGGACCAAATAATGAACTAGTAAATACCTGGACTGGCCGTATCATAGGTTTGTAAAAATTATAAGAAAATGCTGAAACAAACATGCTAGTGATATCAAACAATTACATTAGATAGAAAACATACTTACTGAATCTTGACAAGTAGCTACAATTTCTTCTTGATTGCTTTATATATCTTATCTAAAATAAATAACTAACAGTACAATATCTTTCACAAGTAGTTACTTGAACATAATTTGCCTTTGAACCAATTCTAGTAAGCAATGAGCACTTATATCATGATTTATATTTTAAGATAGTATCTAAAATAAATATAAGAAACTAGAAGAAATAAATTTATAAACTTTTATAGAATAAGTTGTTACTGACATAATTGTTGCTCAATTTTTTAACTTTATTCAAACAAGTTAAAAAGGATTTTTTTATCTTGTAAAAAAGTAGGCAAACTTAAATTTCGTGAATTTGATTTTCAAAAAGCAAAAGCCTCTCTCGTTTTCCTTTTTTTTTAAATCAAAAATTTGTCAAAGTTGAAAAGCAAGTTCATTAGTTTTAAAAGTATTTAGTGAAAAGTTAGAAAGTTTATAAAATCGTTTATCTTTAAAAGTAAACTTTAAAATTTTAAAAATAGCTAATTATATTATTAGTTCAGTGATTACTTTTATTAATAGAAAATTAAATATTTTATTATATTTATAATTAGTTTGAAAGTAATTTTTGCTTTTAAAACAGGAAATTTAGTTTTATGTATTTTATTTTTTGTTGATGATTTAATGAAATGATGTAAAAATGTTTTTTGTAAAAATGTTTTTTGTTTTGGTTCATAAATTATTACTTAAAAAATATTACAATACTTTTGATTTTATTAAACATTTTGAAATGTTTTTTATTTAAATTATTTTTCTAACAAAATAAATAAAATATTTTTCATATTTTAAAACCTATAATTTTTTTAAATGAATAAAATTATTTATTTATTGTTTTCATTTTTAATGTTTTTTTTTTACAAATATTAAAATTAACCAAGAAACAATTTTTTATGTCTTTGATATTTTTTTATTTAGATTATGTTTATTTTTATAAATTGTAATTTTTGTTTTCAAATAAATATATTTAAAGATATAAGATTTTATCTGATAAATAATCTTAAAATTTGATTTTCAGTTAAACTTGTAACTTGAAATTCAATTTTTTCTCATTTTGATAATTTAGTTTTAAATCAATTTCATAAGTTGTTGTTTTCAAAATTGAAACTAAATTTTACTTTAACTTTGTCGTTTTTAAAATAAAATATTTCATATTTTATACAAAAGTTTTTAAATAGATAAAAAATTATAGAAATCTTCTAGTTTTAAAAGAACATTTGAATATAAACTTTTGGTAAATATTTTTAAAACAACATCTTAATGTATAAAATAATAACAGTTTATTTTCTGCTGTTTGTAAATAATAAATAAATAAAATTGTTATAAATTCAAATATTATTTTTTAATTAGCTTTTTATTAACAATTAACTAATAATTAAATACATTTTATGAAAATATAAATTATTTATTAGCAAAATGTACATTTATCTTAATATAAATTATTGTTTATTTAAAAATTGTTTTTTTCTTTTTCTACTTTAATAAGTATATTGTTTTTCTTCTGCTTTTCAATTTTTATAAAAATATTATTCAATTTTAGAAAATAATAAAAAATTTGGTTTTAGTAAAAGTTGTTTTTGCAGTATTTTTACAAAGGTGTAAAATTATCTCAATATTTTCAGAGTATGAGTTCCTCGGTAGAAAGCTCTAAAGTTGATGATTTAGATGTAAATGAAAATAAAAAAAAAGAAAATGAAAATAAAAGGGTTGTAAGAAACCCGAATAATGATATTCAAACTTATATTGAAGAAAATGGAATCAGATATAATCTGAATGGTAATATTTTGTTTTATTAAATGATAAATATTTTGATAAAATCATTTTTATTTACTTTTAAATCTAAACTAGTTTTTAGTGAGATATATTTTCTGAAATATCTTCAAAAGTTTCAAATTTTTCTTTCAACAGATTCTGTTTATTACTTCACTGGTTTTGATGTACCTTATGCAATAGGAACAATTAAAGAAATTAAAAATGTAATTTTTTTTATCTGTTTTGTTTTTTAAACAAATCTTTAAATCATAAACAATCGTTATCAAAATCTAACATCAAACTTTTGATTTTAGAGTAAGAAAGATAATGCGATTGTATCAGTAAAATCGTTCTATCGACGTGGAGAATTACCTGACGCAGTTTACCAAATGCTTAATAAAGATAGATTGAAGGTTGCAGAAACTGCTGAAGATAGAGAGTTAGTTTTACGGAAAGAATGTCGATTACGAGAGTTGTTTTTATGTAAAGATGAAGACTCAACACCAGTTAGTTTTCCTGTTGCGAAATTGAGGTAAATATCTTGTTGAAATTTCTTCAATTTTATTCAAATTTCTTTTATAATTAGAGGAAGATGTTCTGTGAATTATTTGAAGGATTTTAATGAAGTTAAAAACTTCTCGTTTGATGAAGATCAATTTTTCTACATCCTTGGATTCAATCCAGATATAAGGTTCTATTTTCTGGGATTCAGGAGATTTTTTAAGAATATTTTTTTAGAAAATTGTCAAATATTGAAGATTTTTGTGAAAATACAAGTTTCAAATGGACAGCAACTGAACGAGGCTGTTTACAAAAAGTATTTCAATTTTCTTTCAAACTTTTTTCAAATAATTCAATTTTTTAGGCAAATATCCCAGATTTGGTTCAACAGTCCGCTCTTGATCATTACAAAGATCGCGATTTCGAAGAAGTCTGTTGGAAACCTGGAAAAGTTTTAGATTCAGAATTATTAGAATATATCCGAAGTTGCCGGTTAATAAAAAGAACTTCTGTGATTTGTCATCTCATTTGCATATTCCGCAGCGCGATTGTTCTATTCGTCGGGATGTGTGACGCAAACTCTTCATCAGAAGGATATCATCTGAGTAGTAGAGACGCGACTTTAATTCATTCAATTCAAATTGTTAGTTTGTTAATTTCAATCCAACTTTTCCACATCTCAATTCACAGCTTTCAAATGGCGGTTATGACGTCAGACGCGCGATAAATGCCTTCATCAAAGACCCTCTACCTCCAACAATAGATCGTAAATGGAGTGAAGAGCAAGTTGTAAGATAAAAAGTTTCGAAAAATTACTTTAAAGATTATAAAATTAACAAATTGTAGAAACGTTTTGCAAAAGGAGTTCAGAAAACCAACAAAGATTTCTTCAAACTCCGTAAAGATCATCTTTCGATAAAGACAAGAGTAAGTGATGAGTTTTGAGGATTTGAAGTGATCCCAACTTCTTCTAAAGGCTGAACTTGTTGAGTTCTACTACGCGTGGAAGAAAGCACCTGATAGCTTGATGATTCAACCTCAAAGTAAAGTAAGAAGACAAGCTACGATGAAACGGGTTACAAAAACTGAAACTGGTTAGTTAAAGAAGAGTCGAGATCACCGCTAATTTGCATAAAATCGCAGAAAGTTCTACAGAAATCGATAGTGAAAGTGACAACGAGATTTCATTTAATTGTCAGACTTGCAACATCAGTAGTAAGTTGAAAGATTCGAGTCTCGAAGTTGATCTTCATCTTGATCTTCAGTTCTTCGAAGTGATTCGTCGATCGCGAAGTTTTGTGAGAAATGTCAAATCGTCTTCAATAAATATGGAGACGATAGATACATCGAGATTGATTTCGACGCAGAACCTGATTACGAAGTTAGTTCATCATCCGTGTGTGACGTCATCCATATGTGACGTCATCCATATGTGATGTCATCTGTGTGTGATGTCATCCGTGTGTGACGTCATCCGTGTGTCACGTCATCCATATGTGATGTCATCCGTGTGTCACGTCATCCATATGTGATGTCATCCGTGTGTGACGTCATCCATATGTGATGTCATCCGTGTGTCACGTCATCCATATGTGATGTCATCTGTGTGTGATGTCATCCGTGTGTCACGTCATCTGTGTGTGACGTCATCCGTGTGTCACATCATCCATATGTGATGTCATCCGTGTGTGATGTCATCTGTGTGTGACGTCATCCATATGTGATGTCATCTGTGTGTGACGTCATCCATATGTGACGTCATCCATATGTGATGTCATCCGTGTGTGATGTCATCCGTGTGTCACGTCATCTGTGTGTGACGTCATCCGTGTGTCACATCATCCATATGTGATGTCATCCGTGTGTGATGTCATCCGTGTGTGACGTCATCCATATGTGATGTCATCTGTGTGTGACGTCATCCATATGTGACGTCATCCATATGTGACGTCATCCATATGTGATGTCATCCGTGTGTGATGTCATCTGTGTGTGATGTCATCTGTGTGTGTCGTCATCCATATGTCACATCATCCATATGTGATGTCATCTGTGTGTGACGTCATCCGTGTGTGACGTCATCCGTGTGTGATGTCATCTGTGTGTGATGTCATCTGTGTGTGTCGTCATCCATATGTCACATCATCCATATGTGATGTCATCTGTGTGTGACGTCATCTGTGTGTGACGTCATCCGTGTGTGATGTCATCTGTGTGTGACGTCATCTGTGTGTGACGTCATTCAATAGCAATATGAAATATTAAATAAATTGAATTTTCAGTTCGATATGCGATCAACTTTGTCGCCTTCTTTTGGTCAGTCTCTTCCACATTTCTTATTTAAACCAATTAAAGAAAGGTTCTTTGAACAATCCTCATCAGTAGGAGATGAAAATCATCTGAAAAACGAATCAGAAAAAGTTTGAAAGAAATTATAAATTTGTTGATTTTTCATTCAACTTTTTTGTAGAAATCTTTCAAAAGACAATGGACAGAAGATGATGATGAAACAAAAAACAAAAGATTAAAATCAGCTGAAGGACTTGATGTAAGTTTGTGGATGTTGATAAACAAGTCAACTTCTTCTTCTTCTTCAGCAGGAGCAGAAAGAACCTTTGAATGCAAATTGGGATCGGCAAACCAACTTCACCAGGTTCTCGAAGTTCTCGAATTTATTTCAACGATTAAAATATTTTCTTCAGGAATTTATTTAATCAAAGATTAGAGAACTCAAAAAATGAAGTTAAAGATCCAGAAGAAACTCCTAATAAAAATGATGAAGATCCAAAAACTGATCCTAAGATTACCGATAATCAGGTGATGAAATGATTCCTCTGAAGAAGTCCTTCGTTTCACAATCTACAATTTCATAGACTCCTCAACAATCTCATGATGATCAGGAGAGACACATAAGGAGTTTATCGAAGATCAGGGAAGAAAGTAATCAACAAACTTCATCTTCAAATCCATCAAGGAGTAACTCCCTGACTATCGAGTCGAAGTTGAAAGAATTCTGTGAAGAAAATGAAGAAATAGTTCCATCTCCTCAACCTTATCATCATGCAACTTTAAAACCTGGAGAAAAACTTCCCCCAGAATTCAGATGGTTTCAACAACCAACTTCATCTTGTCAACTTCGATTAGAAAAAGTTTATTCAAGTGCTAATATTACGTAATGATGACGTCATCACCGCGAAAATACAAGTTGAATGTTGAGTTTGGCAGATTTCTCGCAAAATCTGGAAGTTGTTGTTCGAGAACCGATTTTGTTTGGAAACCTTCGAAACAGGAACAAATGAAACCAGCGAGAAGTTATCACCATAGCAACCAACAACAACATCACCATAGAGACTCGAAAACTGAAGAACAATCACAACGTTCACTGGTTAGTTGATGACGTCATATCTTGATGACGTTACACTTCGATTTCAGTCTTTCACGGAAACACGAGATTCGAAACGCGAGATTTTTCGACCTGTAGCAGTCCCACACCCATCATCTACATCAGCTAAAAGTTTTGATCTTCAGAGGTTGATAAGTGGTTTGTGGAAGATGACTTCTTCATCTTCTCATCTTTTCAGATCTTCTCATTCGCGATCTTCTCCTTATAATTCACGAATTGATAATCCCGCTTCGCGTACATTACGTCATTACGCGGGAATCGGTTCGTCACGTGACCACTTCTCAGCTTTTGATTCGATGCAATCTGATCTGAGAGAACATCTTTCTAAATCTTCATCTTCTGTTCTCCCTCCTACTTCATCTTCATCTGTTCTCGACCACAAACTCCTAGAACATCCCATGTCTTCTGTGATGGAGCAACAAATTCAAGCGGCGATTCGCGCGAATCTTCATCCTTCGCTGGTTACTCCTTCAGTTGAGCAGCTTCGTCAACCGTTTGCAGGTTTGTAGCTCTTCATCATCTTCATCATCACCTGATCCTCATCATTTTCATCTGATCCTCATCATCTGATCTTCCTCCTCATCTGATTCTCATCACCTGATCCTCATCCTCATCTGATCTTCATCACCTGATTCTTATCCTCCTCATCTGATCCTCATCCTTCTCACCTGATCCTCATCATCATCACCTGATCCTCATCATCTTCATCTGATCCTCATCATCTGATCTTCCTCCTCATCTGATTCTCATCACCTGATCCTCATCCTCATCTGATCCTCATCACCTGATCCTTATCCTCCTCATCCTCATCTGATCCTCATCATCTGATCCTCATCTTCATCATCTGATCCTCATCTTCATCCTCATCTGATCCTCATCTTCATCACTGATCCTCATCTTCATCATATGATCCTCATCTTCATTTGATCCTCATCTTCATCATCATCACCTCATCTTCATCACCTGATCCTAATCATTTGATCCTCATCTGATCCTCATCTTCATCACTGATCCTCATCTTCATCATCTGATCCTCTTCATCATCTGATCCTCATCATCTGATCCTCTTCATCATCTGATCCTCATCACCTGATCCTCATCATCTGATCTTCCTCCACAGGATTGATTCCAGGGATGAATAGTCATCCGTTATCTAATTTTGGACCAATCTTGCCTTCTCATCACGATCTCCATAATTTACATAATTTGGAAAGAATGTCATCAGAGAGGTTTTCATATCTTCTAATCATCTTCTGATCTTCTTCTGATCTTCTAATCTTCTTCTAATCTTCTTCTAATCATCTTCTGATCTTCTTCTGATCTTCTAATCTTCTTCTAATCTTCTTCTAATCTTCTTCTGATCTTCTTCTGATCTTCTTCTAATCTTCTTCTGATCTTCTTCTGATCTTCTTCTAATCTTCTTCTAATCTTCTTCTAATCTTCTTCTAATCTTCTTCTGATCTTCTTCTAATCTTCTTCTAATATTCTTCTGATCTTCTTCTAATCTTCTTCTAATCTTCTTCTAATCTTCTTCTGATCTTCTTCTGATCTTCTTCTGATCTTCTTCTAATCTTCTTTTGATCTTCTTCTAATCTTCTTCTGATCTTCTTCTAATCATCTTCTAATCTTCTTCTAATCTTCTTCTGATCTTCTTCTAATCTTCTTCTAATATTCTTCTGATCTTCTTCTAATCTTCTTCTAATCTTCTTCTAATCTTCTTCTGATCTTCTTCTGATCTTCTTCTAATCTTCTTTTGATCTTCTTCTAATCTTCTTCTGATCTTCTTCTAATCATCTTCTAATCTTCTTCTAATCTTCTTCTCATCTTCTTCTAATCTTCTTCTCATCTACTTCTAATCTTCTTCTAATCATCTTCTGATCTTCTTCTAATCATCTTCTAATCATCTTCTGATCTTCTTCTAATCTTCTTCTGATCTTCATCTGATCTTCTTCTAATCTTCATCTAATCTTCTTCTAATCTTCTTCTAATCTTCTTCTAATCTTCTTCTAATCTTCTTCTAATCTTCTTCTAATCTTCTTCTAATCTTCTTCTAATCTTCTTCTAATCTTCTTCTAATCTTCTTCTAATCTTCTTCTAATCTTCTTCTAATCATCTTCTGATCTTCTTCTAGTCTTCTTCTAATCTTCTTCTAATCTTCTTCTTCCAGCAGATTAAACCCGGAGCGTTTAGCAATGGAACAGCAACTAAGAATGGAATTACTCCATGGACATCATCAACACGCTCATATACATTCACATCTTCATCTACATCAACCAAATCTTTCAAATCCTGGAACATCAGCTCCACCAACAGCTCCAGGCATCCTCAACTTTCCATCACCTCCTGATCCAACATCTCTTGGAACTTATTCAATGATTCAACATCTTCAAGCACAACAGGCCTTTGCAGGAATGGATCCGGTTCATGCAGGTACCCTGATCTTCATCACTCCTTGATCCTCATCACTTTCTGATCTTCATCACTTTCTGATCTTCATCACTTCCTGATCTTCATCATTTCCTGATCCTCTTCACTTCCTGATCTTCATCACTTCCTGATCCTCATCACTTCCTGATCTTCATCACTCCCTGATCCTCATCACTTCCTAATCCTCATCACTTCCTGATCTTCATCACTTCCTGATCTTCATCACTTCCTGATCCTCATCACTTCCTGATCTTCATCACTTCCTGATCTTCATCACTTCCTGATCCTCATCACTTCCTGATCCTCATCACTTCCTGATCTTCATCACTTCCTGATCCTCATCACTTCCTGATCTTCATCACTTCCTGATCCTCATCACTTCCTGATCTTCATCACTTCCTGATCCTCATCACTTCCTGATCTTCATCACTTCCTGATCTTCATCACTTCCTGATCTTCATCACTTCCTGATCCTCATCACTTCCTGATCCTCATCACTTCCTGATCCTCATCACTTCCTGATCTTCATCACTCCCTGATCCTCATCACTTCCTAATCCTCATCACTTCCTGATCTTCATCACTTCCTGATCTTCATCACTTCCTGATCATCACTTCCTGATCCTCATCACTTCCTGATCTTCATCACTCCCTGATCCTCATCACTTCCTAATCCTCATCACTTCCTGATCTTCATCACTTCCTGATCTTCATCACTCCTTGATCTTCATCACTCCCTGATCCTCATCACTTCCTAATCCTCATCACTTCCTGATCTTCATCACTTCCTGATCCTCATCACTTTCTGATCTTCATCACTTTCTGATCTTCATCACTTCCTGATCTTCATCATTTCCTGATCCTCTTCACTTCCTGATCTTCATCACTTCCTGATCCTCATCACTTCCTGATCCTCATCACTTCCTGATCCTCATCACTTCCTGATCTTCATCACTTCCTGATCTTCATCACTTCCTGATCCTCATCACTTCCTGATCCTCATCACTTCCTGATCTTCATCACTTCCTGATCCTCATCACTTCCTGATCTTCATCACTTCCTGATCTTCATCACTTCCTGATCTGATCCTCATCACTTCCTGATCCTCATCACTTCCTGATCCTCATCACTTCCTGATCTTCATCACTCCCTGATCCTCATCACTTCCTAATCCTCATCACTTCCTGATCTTCATCACTTCCTGATCTTCATCACTTCCTGATCATCACTTCCTGATCCTCATCACTTCCTGATCTTCATCACTCCCTGATCCTCATCACTTCCTAATCCTCATCACTTCCTGATCTTCATCACTTCCTGATCTTCATCACTCCTTGATCTTCATCACTCCCTGATCCTCATCACTTCCTAATCCTCATCACTTCCTGATCTTCATCACTTCCTGATCTTCATCACTTCCTGATCATCACTTCCTGATCCTCATCACTTCCTGATCTTCATCACTTCCTGATCCTCATCACTTCCTAATCCTCATCACTTCCTGATCTTCATCACTTCCTGATCCTCATCACTTCCTAATCCTCATCACTTTCTGATCTTCATCACTCCCTGATCTTCATCACTCCCTGATCCTCATCACTTCCTAATCCTCATCACTTCCTGATCTTCATCACTTCCTGATCTTCATCACTTCCTGATCATCACTTCCTGATCCTCATCACTTCCTGATCTTCATCACTCCCTGATCCTCATCACTTCCTAATCCTCATCACTTCCTGATCTTCATCACTTCCTGATCTTCATCACTCCTTGATCTTCATCACTCCCTGATCCTCATCACTTCCTAATCCTCATCACTTCCTGATCTTCATCACTTCCTGATCTTCATCACTTCCTGATCATCACTTCCTGATCCTCATCACTTCCTGATCTTCATCACTTCCTGATCCTCATCACTTCCTAATCCTCATCACTTCCTGATCTTCATCACTCCCTGATCCTCATCACTTCCTAATCCTCATCACTTTCTGATCTTCATCACTTCCTGATCTTCATCACTTCCTGATCCTCATCACTTCCTGATCTTCTTCACTTCCTGATCCTCATCACTTCCTGATCCTCATCACTTCCTGATCTTCATCACTTCCTGATCCTCATCACTTCCTGATCTTCATCACTTCCTGATCCTCATCACTTCCTGATCTTCATCACTTCCTGATCTTGTTCTGATCTTTTAGCAATGATGGCAAATCCTCTATTCAATCTTGGAGGAGCGCGTCCTCCAGCAGCGGGACTTCTTCCTCCGCATCCTCCTCATGCTACTAGAGGAGTTTCTGGACTTGATCCCGGAGCTTTCATGACGGCGACTCATCAACTGCAAGCTGCCGCTCAAGCTCAAGAACAAAGTCTCATCGAGCAAAGAGCTATTCATGAGGAATATCTTCGATTAACTGCTTCTGGTCACAAGTGATGACGTCAATGTCTCCCTTCTGATGACGTCAATGGCCTACTTCTGATGACGTCAATGTCTCACTTCTGATGACGTCATCAATTTTTAAGTCTCTTTTTTTGTTGGTCTGTTCAAATATCGTTTTTTCTTTTTGTTCAAAATTTCTTTTTAATCATTTTGAAGATTCGAAATTTTTTCTAATTTGAAATTTTGCTTTTTTTGCTGACATCATGTTTTTTGATACTTTTAAAAAAGAAGAAAATTTTTTTGTTAAATAATTTCTGAAGTGAATTGTCGTCAGTTGAAATTTGTTCAAAAAATAAATAAAATATATCAAGAAGAAATTGCTTTCAAGTAAACTGCTAGGAGACGGAGAATTTCAATAAATTTTTTTCTGTTTTAAAATTATCAGAAAAATATTAAAAACTTTTTAATAAAAAGAAGGAATTTATGTAAAGTTGATTTAGATGTAAAAATAATTGCTTTAAATGATGGAAATAAATTGTTGAAAATATTTTAAACTTTTAGTTTTTATTCATTAATATCAAATAATCTTCACTAAGCAAGTCTTCATCTAACTCTTTAACAATTTCTCTAAAATGATTAAAACAGAAACTAATTGATGAAAGTTGAAACAGTTTTTTATAAAAACTAAAAGTTTATTTAGTTAAATAAACAGTTTTTTGTAGTCAGTGTTTTTCGGTAAACTTTTTTAGAAATGATTTAATTATTTGTTGTTAAAAGAACTTAAAATATAAAATAATAAATATTTGAATAATTTATTTGTCTCTTTGATCAGCTGTAAACCTCAAAGAAATTTTGATTACTTTCAAATCTATTTCTCAATTTTTTCATTTAAAATTCAAATTTGTGGAAATTTTATTTCAACTAAGAAAAAGAAGATTACATGAAAGATGAAAAACTTGATATTATTACAACCCTAAACCTTAATAAAGCCTAATAAATTGGCAAGATGGAATTGTAGATAGGAAATTAAGCGAAAAAAACAACAAAAACAACAAAGAAGATGATTAAAATGAGAAAAATTTTCATCATCAACCAACGATTTGAAGTAATTCCTTGAAAATATCTCAACATTTCACTATGAGCTGATTCAATATTCAAATCACTTTCCTCAATATTTGAATCAATTCTACAAAACAAAAAGTGTCTCGTAACTAACCTGTGATGACGTCATCGATACAACAGTGACGTCATCACTTACCTCATCACTTGTTCTTCTTGTTCTTTAACCATCGTAGCGAGTTGTTGAAAGATTCCGCCAAGTTCAACAATCGTGCTTTCGATGGTTTCCATGGTATTTGCACGATCACTGATGTAACTGTCCTGATGTCCCAACAAGTCCAAACTCTGTCCCATCGACGGCGGAGGCGATGACGTCATCATTGCGTCATCGATCGGGATAGAAACGGAGTTGTTTTGAGAAGAGATTGCTCTTTGCTCGTCCATCAGGAGCAAAGAATTTGCTGAAAAAAGAAGATTTAGAAAAAATTTAAAAGAAAATTCTCAGATTACATTATCTGCCCGGCCCACTACCAAGTAAATGGCCCACTACCAAGTAAATGGCCCACTACCAAGTAAATCGCCCACTACCAAGTAAATGGGACACTACCAAGTAAATGGGACACTACCAAGTAAATGGGACACTACCAAGTAAATGGGACACTACCAAGTAAATGGCCCACTACCAAGTAAATGGCCCACTACCAAGTAAATGGCCCACTACCAAGTATATGGCCCACTACCAAGTAAATGGCCCACTACCAAGTAAATGGCCCACTACCAAGTAAATGGCCCACTACCAAGTAAATGGGACACTACCAAGTAAATGACCCACTACCAAGTAAATGGGACACTTCAAATGGGGCACTTTAATGGCAAATGGGACACTTTAATAGCAAATGGGACACTTTAATGGCAAATGGGACACTTCAAAAGCAAATGGGACACTTTAAAAGCATATGGGGCAATTTAAAAGCAAATGGGACACTTTAATAGCAAATGGGACACTTTAATGGCGAATGGGACACTAAAATGGCAAATGGGACACTAAAATGGCAAATGGGACACTTAAATGGTAAATGGGACACTTTAAAAGCAAATGGGACACTTTAATGGCAAATGGGACACTTTAATGGCAAATGGAACACTTTAATGGCAAATGGGACACTTTAATGGCAAATGGAACACTTTAATGGCAAATGGGGCACTTTAACGGCAAATGGGACACTTTAACGGCAAATGGGACACTTTAAATGGCAAATGGGACACTTTAACGGGGCACTCACTTCTCTGCTGGTGACTGGAAGTCGAATTGGAACTAAACTCATCTTTTCGACTTTTTTGATATTTCATATTTTCTCTTCGTGTTTCCAAAACATTTTTGAAATTATCTGACATCCCAGCAAGTTTAGACTACAGAAAAGATCCTTAACAACGATGACGTCATCACTGGTGACTTACGCGAAGCGTCTTAACGACAGAAGTTGTGTGACGTTTAGCATCTTTTCGATTATTTGAATCAATATTTCGTTTTTCTTCAAGAATTTGAATCTTCTTCTGAAGACTGTTAATGTCTTGTTTGATGATAAAAGTCAATTCTCTGATCTCAACTGGTTTGTCGTCGAATAAAGTTCTTTTCTTGCAAACTAAGATCAGAAGAAGATCAGAAAATGATGAAGATCAGAAGAAGATTATAAGAAGATCAGAAGATGGTGAAGATCAGAAGAAGATTAGAAGAAGATTAGAAAATGATGAAGATCAGAAGAAGATCATAAAATGGTGAAGATCAGAAGAAGATCAGAAAATGATGAAGATCAGAAGAAGATTAGAAGATTAGAAAATGATGAAGATCAGAAGAAGATCAGAAAATGATGAAGATCAGAAGAAGATCAGAAGATGGTGAAGATCAGAAGAAGATCAGAAGAAGATTAAAAAAAGATTATAAGAGGATCAGAAGAAGAAGATCAGAAAATGATGAAGATCAGAAGAAGATCAGAAAATGATGAAGATCAGAAGATTAAAAAAAGATTAGAAAATGATGAGAAGATCAGAAGAAGAAGATCAGAAAATGATGAAGATCAGAAGAAGATCAGAAGAAGATTAAAAAAAGATTAGAAAATGACGAAGATCAGAAGAAGATTAAAAAAAGATTAGAAAATGAAGAAGATCAGAAGTAGAAGATCAGAAGAAGATTAAATAAAGAGCAGCTTACGTAAAGTCAACTTTTGTAATTTATCAAATGTTCTTCCAAGCTCTTCTCCAATTCGTCTGAAAAAGAAGAAGAAGAAATTCTAGAAAATTGATTTCAGTTTTTTTGGGTTACTTCGCTAAATTTGAAAATTGACTTCTTTTAGCGATCGCGGAATTAATATTTGAAATTTTCAGTTTTTGATTTGGCTGAAAAAAAAATTTGATTAAAAATTTAAAAAATGGAAATAATTGTAACTAACTCGACAACGAATCGATTTAATGACAGAAACAAATTCCACTGTTCGATCGCGACTTGCATTCGTCATCACTTCTTCTCGTTCACTGAAACTATCGTCTGAATCAAAACCTGATACCGAAGTCGTCTGTTCCCAAATTGCTTAAAAAATATTCGAAAAAATTATAAAATTTTGTGAAAAATTATTTGTAAAAATGATTCTAATTAAATTTTTAAATTTTTTTTTACTTTTTGTTGAGCTTTTGTTGGCAAAACGGTTCCTAGCTGCCATCAAAACATTAAATATTAATTTAATTAAACTTTTATATTAATTGCTAAAAAAATGAGATTTTGATGAAAAAATTTTATTTATAAAAAGATATTTCATTTATTCAGATAATTTATAAACAAATTAATAAAATAAATATTATTAGTACAAAACTTCTGGTCATACAATTTAATAAAATAATATAAATAATAATAATATAAATTAAAAAATTATATTCACAAGAATAGAAAGATAAAAAATATGAAATATTAATCATAAATTGAAATAAACTTTTAAAATGAAATAGTTTTAAAGTTTAATTCAATTCTAGAAAAACCTAATAGTTAAAATTAAGTTTTTTTTTTAATTTAAATAAACAAATTATTAATATAAACTTTTTTTTTTTGATTTATAAAGTTTTAAAATCATTTTTTCGATTCAAGCTAAAAATTTTAGAGTTTAAAAAATAGAAAAACAAAAATTTTGTCAATAAAACTGAAATGTCGATTTAGTCGTCATCACATTAATTTGGCTTTTATAAAAAAATTCCAAAATAAAAATCGCCTTAAAAATATATTAAAATAAATTTTCTTTAAATTCATTTGAATATTAGCAAATAAAATTAAATTCTCCTATTGTTAGAAAAATATTAAAAATTTACCCCAAAATTGTTATAAAAAATGAATTTTTAATATATTACTTAAACTTTTTTATAAGTATACTTTTTCTTTCTATATTTTCAACTTAATTATATATAATTATTAATTGTATTATTTTTGAGAATGTGTGTTAGCGAGAGGTGATCTCTTCAGGTACCCTGCTTTGCGTTTATTGTAATAAATAAATACACATTTTTTCTAAAAATTACGAGCTACAAATAAGAAGCTATAAGTTTGAGTAGATAAGTCACTATTTTTCATTTATTTGCTTTTATGTTATTGATAAAAATATTTTCAATTCTAACTTTAAGTTTTTTAAACGAATATTGAATAAATATGGTAAAGAAAGATAAAAGGGAAATTTGTTTGCTAAGCAGCCATATTTATTATTCTATCGGTATATATCAATTTTGTATGCTTTTAAAATATGAAATATGCAACTAAAGTTTTACCAGGAAATATTGTTTATATTGATAATATTCATATCATAAGAACTTCAATTAAAAAAGATTTTTTTACAAATCGTTTATTTATAATATATTATGATTTTTATGTCAATTAAATAAAGTTAATTTTTTCAAATATTACGACAAAGTTTAATATTTTTATTAGAATAAAAATGGAATTAAATAGTTTTAATAAATCTAATTGTGAAAAAGCCAAATTAGTTGAGGAATTTTACAACTAAGTTTTACTGACGACAACTTCACTAACTTTGAAATACTTTGAAATGGATGGTTATAATTATTATATTACAGAAGACAGCGATGAAGATATATTTGATGGAAATAGGTAAATATTTTCTAAATTTATTTTAATGCCTTGCAAGTTATTAAATCTTTTTATAGAAATTATCTAAAAATTATATCACAAAGTCTTATAAATAAAAGTTTTTATAATCTTTTAATAATAATTTCTTTTAAAAATTTTTACAATAAATTCATAAAGTTTCAATTCAGTAATTTTAATTAAAACTTATTGAGAATATTTTATAAAAACTTTTTCTATAATTTTAATATTAAATTTTATATTATTTCTCTGACTTTAACTCAAGATTTTAATAAATAATTTTAAATATTAATTTCTTATAAATACTTAGATTTTAAAGAAAGTTGAATTTATTAAAAAATACTTTTTTTAAAGTATATTTAATGAAGTTCAAAAAGTTTTTTTAACTTAAAAAATGAAAATATTTCAGTTCCGAAGAAGTTGATGATGTGGATTTAGTGTTTGAAGGAACAAGACATCAGAAGAAGCAAGCTCTTCAAAGAATCATAAAAGGTCTCGATCTTTTAATTTAATCTCTTCATCAACATCAAGACTCTTTTAGGAGATTGTTCTTCTTCGGAAGATGAATTTGAAAATTTGATGTCCCAAAAACTGGATGATAAAATTGGAGAAGCAGAAAAAAGATTCTTATTGAGATTAAAGGATCAAAAAAAAGATGAAGATCAGGAGATGAAAGATGAAGATCTTTTATTTGATCCAAATGCAGATGAGGAAGATGAAATTTGGGTGAAACAACAAAAGTCCAGGTTTTCGTCATCAGTGACGTCATCATCGCCGATAAGTCATCTTTTTTTTGTAGTCGGCAATCACAAAACAATGATGACGTCAGTCTTAATTGTCCTTCTTGTATGACGTTGCTGTGTAACGATTGTCAAAGGTAACATCATCATCACTTATGACGTCATCACTTATGACGTCATCGTTTACAGACATTCAACTTACGAAGGTCAATATCGCGCGATGTTTGTGATGAATTGTCGAATTGAAGAACAACAAAATGTTGTCGTTAAAATATCAAAGAAGAAAACTTTGTTTAAACGTCATCGAAAGCGCGCTGCGTCATCAAACGTGACGTCATCAGATGTGACGTCATCAGCAGTTACAAATGATGATGACGTATTTCAATCTGTAAAATGTTCAGAATGTTCTACAGAAGTTGCTTGTTTAGATAAAGATGATATTTTTCACTTTTTTAACGTCATTGAAAGTCGATGACGTCATTGAAAGTCGATGACGTCATTGAAGTCGATGACGTCATTGAAGTCGATGACGTCATTGAAGTAGATGATGTCATTGAAAGTCGATGACGTCATTGAAGTAGATGATGTCATTGAAAGTCGATGACGTCATTGAAGTCGATGACGTCACATTTTCGAATATCAAATAAACTTTTATTTCTTTTTTTTCTATTTTTTTCACTCAATCAAATATTGAAGAGAAGAAAACCCTCAAGTTGCAAATGGTCATCTGGTTTTTGACAATCATCTGTTTCACATTTTATAGATTTAATTTTATGATGTCCAAACTTTTTTGCCATCAGCAGAAGGAACTTAAAGATTTCATTTTTTACAATTTGGTAATCTTGCTTCAAATGCTTCAAGTGAATTCAACAAAGCTAAAAATTCTCTTTTATTACGCTTATGCATATTTTCCCACAAACTTTCATAAAAGTCATCTAAAGTAAAAGGTAACGAGGCAGTTATGATTATAAAAAACCTGTAATAAGTGAAAGAATTAAATTGAAATCGAATTCTATTCATTTTCATCTGTTTCACGACATGTAAACTTTTACTTTTCAATTTCTTTTTTATTGTTTTATAAACTTTTGACGTGAGTAGTAATGACGTCACTGTACGCGAAACGCATTTATGTAAATAAAGAAAAGTCACGTGATAAGTTTGAGTCAGTAAAAATTTGAATAACTTTCATGAAAATTTGGAAGAAAGCTATTATTACTCCAATTCATAAAAAGAGTCCCAGAAACACTGCACTTAACTACAGATCAGTTTCGCTGACTTCAGTTATCTGCAGAACTCAAGAGCATATCATTCACAATCATATGACCAGTCATTTGATGGAGCACCATCTAATATCTGATGTCCAACATGGCTTTGTGAAACAGAGATCTTCCCTGACTCAACATCTTACTTTTTTTAATGAGCTAACAGCCCATTACGAAACTAACACTCCCTGTGACATCATATATCTCAGCTTCGCTAAAGCGTTTGATTCTGTCCCACACACTAAGCTCGTTACTGTATTGAAAAACTTAAAAATCAACAGCTTTATCTTACAGTGGATTGAAGATTACCTATCAGGTAGAACCCAACAAACTCGTGTAGAAAGATCGTTATCTACTCCTAGTCAAATCACTAGTGGTGTTCCTCAGGGTTTTGTTCTGGGTCTCCTTCTCTTTTTAATTTTCATCGAAGACCTCATCAGAAGATTAGTAGCAGTAGATGATGTCAGAGTGTTTGTGCATGTAGATGATATCAAGCTATTATCTAATAATTCTTCAAAACTTCAAACTGCACTACACACTATAGAAAACTGTTCTACGAATTGGCAGCTCAGAATCCTGCCCACAAAGTCTGAACTTATAACTTTTTCTCGTAAACCAGTTGTAAATTCCTTGAACCAATACTTCTAAGAACTCATGCTTTTTAATCAATTTTTTCAAATTGTACGTACGTCCAATTCTTGAATACAATGTTAGTGCATGGATGCCATATCAAGTTAGTGATATCAAAAAAATCGAATCTGTTCAGGCTACATTTACGAGATTAGTATGCAGGAAACTTAATATTAAAAAGATAGTTATAAACATCGTATCAGTTTCTTAAATTTAGATACTTTGGAAATCCGACGGATTAAATACGACTTAATTCTTATTTTTAAAATTATCCACAATTTAATTGACATTCAGTTTGATAATTTCTTTTCTATTAGTCCTTCCCTCAAGTTATATCAGCTCAGACGACACACATTACATCTTAATAAGCCCATATCACCTAGTACATTGGTCAGAGCGATTTTTTCCTCATACCACACAATTAGTACATGGAACCAGCTGCCATCAGACATTGTCATGTCGAAGTCGCTCGCGTTGTTCAAGCAGAAGTTGAACCGTTATAATATTGCCAACATTGTCATTTCTAAACTGTGAATTTTTCCTTTTTTTTAAATATTATTAACATTCCATGTAATTGTTCACTGCTATATTATTTTGAGGACTACTGAAATGCCATGTGTTACATCTTTTACTTTCTATATTTTTAACTTAAAAGTTGTTATTCGTGAGAATGTATGTTAGCGAGAAGTGCACTCTTCATTTAATAGATGTTGATAGGTAGATGTTCTTCACCGAAAGCAGATGAGAGATGGTAGCTTCTCGCTAATTATTCTTTTAGAGAAAATTTGAAATCGAAAACTTTGAATTTATTCGAAATTTTTTACAATTGACGAAAAAGAAATAATTTTATTTACATATTTCACAAAAACAAAAGGAACTACGTCATTTAGCTTGACGTCGTGAATTCGATGACGTCACTTTTTGTTTAACAACTGGAAGTGGAATTTGCAACGTCATCGCTTCTCGTCGTTCTTTGGATTTCTCTGCTTTCGCCAGCCGTCTGAAAGATGACGTCATTTGCGCAAGTAATCACCTAACGACTACGTGATGACGTCACAAACCTTCGTTTACAATAATTGCAAGCAGCAAATGTTAAAGCAAGTAGCAACATTGCAGCAAGTGCAATTACGATGATGACGCCATGAGGTAACTCGTCGTCATGGTGACCATGTGAATGTTTGTTTTGTGATGACGTCATCAATGTTGTTGTTGATGATGTAGTTAATACTATGAAAATTCACAATTAAGCTTTTCGCTGTGATGACGTCATCAAGTTACTTCTACGTCGACGTTGAGTTCGCGGTTTGGTTTTCATCACTCTTCGTGACGTCACAACACTGTAAATTGATGACGTCATTACATTGATTGATGACGTCATTAACAACGTACTTGGGACGGATTGGATGATGAAGTGAATGACCTTCTTCTAATGATCTCATATTATTTTGAAAATTGATCATTTTATTTCGCGCTTCAATCGCTTCGTTGTTGTTGTCGCCATCTAGTGGTGGCGGCGGAATCGTGTATTCAGGTGAAAGAACTTCTTCAAATGACGTCATCGGATCTACTTCTTCACTCACTGAATATTTCAACCATCTACCAGCATCATCACGAACTGAAACAACGATTGGTGATGACGTCATGTGGTGTTGATGACGTCATAGATGCTTACGTCTGACAGAAGAAGCTTCTTTTGTTGCGATCGCTTTGATTTGGAATCCTTTATAAAATTGATTTATATTTAAAGCGTCCGATTGAAGTTTTACCCGAATCATTCGTCCTGTAAATGATGACGTCACACGTTTGAAATGATGACGTCACCACTTACCAGTCGATACGAGGCTCGGTGGCAGAGAATTACCACAATAAGGACCATCAATTTTTCCACTCAACAAATCATTCATTTGTAGTTTTTGGTGCATGCAATCGAGATGTCGTGACGTCACCTGTCCACCAACCAAATAAAATGAAACAAACTTCAGTTTGACTCGATATCCAACTGGTGCTATTAGTCTACATTTGATGACGTCATTACACGAAATAACTGATGACGTCATCACTTACAACCAATTACATTGAGTTTGAGGTTGGAACCTTCGTGGAAAGCTTGGAGAAGCAAAATGAATAAATCTGTTTTGTTTCAGATTATAAGAAGTTTCTTTGCAGCCTGCGTCATTAATTACGTCATCAATTATCAGTAAATGATTGATGACGTCATGTACTCACTAACAGCTGTGACGTCATTTAACTTGAAGATGAAAATCAGAAAGATTAAAAAATAAAAGTTTGAAATTTTCCCCATTTTTCACATATTTCTGTAAAAATTTCAAGATATCGATGATTATGACGTCACGACATCGATTGCTAGATACAAGGTGGCGGGTTACATGTTTGTGACGTCATTACCACTTAATGTGTCGCAAAATTGAATTAGTTGATGACGTCACGATCGCTAAAAGTCGATATAAAAGACAGTCGTGACGTCAGTAATTTGATTTTGCGACAAAATTAAGTTTTTATTGAATTTGGAAAATAACAAAAAAATTCCAAAAATATTTTAAAAAAATTTTACAACAAAAAAAAAAGGATTTTGAATTTTTAAATTGAATTTTTAAAAAATGAAATTTAATAAAAAAGAAAAAACATTTTTTTGTTTTTAAATTTCATTTTGTTAAAAGTTTTATAAATGAAATAAAAAAGAAAAATACTTTTTAAAAATATTTCAAATTTTTAAACTTTATGATAAAAAAGTAATAAATAAAAAAATAATAAATTATCAAAAATAATCGAATAAAAAAACTTAGAAAAAAAACAAATAAATAAAAAATTAATTAAACAAATTAAAACAAACTTTTTCCAATCTTTACAAATTAATATCTTTAAAAACTAGAATAATTTGTAAAATAGCAAATTTAAAAGCTTTTATTTTGACAACCCTGCGGCTATAACTAATCTTTATTTCTTCGCAATCTATTTTTCTTTTTCCTCTTTTTTCGAATTTTTTAAAAAATCTTTAAAAGAAAATTATAAAAAAGGAAATTGGATTTTCTAACTCTAGATATTCATGAAAACAGCAATGACGTCATCGAGTTAACAAAAAACGTCATGAAATCAATAAATGACGTCATAATTAATAAACGACGTCATCAATGTACCAAAGGACTCCATCAAGCTGAAAGATGATGTCATTAACTAAAAACGACGTCATCAAGGTAACAAATGACGTCATGAAGCTAGCCAATGACGTCATGAAGCAAACAAAAACATTGTTCTTTTGGAACCCATAAACACTAGACTAAAGTTGTTTTATATAAAAGCCAAATCAGCCAACTTCACTGCATGCAATTCGATCAGGTTGTGACGTCATCATCGTCGCTCGACTTGAAACCTTTGCATAAATCAACAGCTGTCGACTTCTCGCGTTCCGAGTCTTTATCTCGCGATCGTGAAGTCTCTGCTGACATCTCATCTAACTTCAAAAATTCATTTTACTCAAAACTTTCATCAATTTATTGAAGATTTCAACGATTAAGTTTTAAAAAGTTCAAAAATCTGCAAGCAGGCGTCTCTATATAAGCACCTTAAACTGTCAATTGTTAGTTTGATGAAATATCAAGTCAAGGTGCTAAAACTTCCATAAAATTTTTTCTAATTATAGAATTGAATTTTCAAAATTTATTTTCTAAGAATTTTCATTTCTTGAATTTATTTCGAAAATTTTGAAGTTCTATTTAAAAAAATCAGTTTTGTTAAAAAATGTAACTAATTCAATGAAAAAGAAGCAATGACGTCATCATCAGAAAGTAGTGACGTCATCATCAGGTAATAGTGACGTCATCATCAGGTAGTAGTGACGTCATCATCAGAAAGTAGTGACGTCATCATCAGAAAGTAGTGACGTCATCATCAGAAAGTAGTGACGTCATCATCAGGTAGTAGTGACGTCATCATCAGAAAGTAGTGACGTCATCATCAGGTAGTAGTGACGTCATCATCGAAAAGTAGTGACGTCATCATCAGTTAGCAGTGACGTCATCATCAGGTAGCAGTGACGTCATCATCAGGTAGTATTGACGTCATCATCGAAAAGTAGTGACGTCATCATCAGGTAGTAGTGACGTCATCATCAGGTAGCAGTGACGTCATCATCAGTTAGTAGTGACGTCATCATCAGGTAGCAGTGACGTCATCATCAGGTAGCAGTGACGTCAGGTATGATGCGGTTGATTATGGTCACTTATTGGTGTTGTCAATCTCAATATAAACTGTTCTTTCTGTCGATTGAAATTGATGACGTCATCAGCACGTAAATGATAGTGACGTCATCATTACCTCAGAAATCATTTGTTTATAATTTTCATTTTGTTCACGAAGTCTCGAAGCTTCAGCCCTTTCAATCGTAAAATCTTGTGTGTACATATCCAACTGTAAATGACGTCATCAACACGTGACGTCATCAACGCGTGAAATACCTGTGTTTTGAAGAATGAAATATCATCATTTTTTGAATTGAGATCTCTTTCAAGATGAAGTATCTTTGATTTGTATCTCTCATCTAATTCTTTGTATCTTTCTTGAATTTCTCGAACTTCAAAATGTCTTTTATTTAAAGAATCTTCAGAACTTAACAATCTTGCCAACATTCCATCCATTTCCGATTGATTCTAATGAAACACAATGACGTCATCATCAGATTTCTCACGTGATGACGTCACCTTTTCAACTTGTAACGTCAAACGACCATTCTTGCTTTGAACTCGATCGAAATCACGACAAAGGCGATCAATAGTTAATTGTTTCTCATTCATCTCAATCCTCATCTTTTCAACATCTTCATTTTTTCGAATTACTTCTTCTTCAGCAGCAGCTGCTTCTCGTCTCCAACATTCACCGCTATAAAGCGTTGATGACGTCACAAGTTGATGATGTAACGACTAAATACCTATTCTGAGCTTTTAATTCAAATTTTTGAATTCGTTCTTCAAACATTTGATTATCAGAAATCAATTTGACAACTTGCTGCTGAAGACCCTGAAAATGAAGAAAATAACTTCTGCGGATTATGCAAATGAGGGGGATTTACCTCATTTTCACAACTTCTCATCGTCAACTGATTTTTCAAATCTTTTATTTCTTCATTTTGAATTTTTAATCTGAAAATTTTTTTCAGTTTTTTTTTTCAATAATTTTTTTCAACAAACTTTTCTTTGGAAGTTTTCAATTCTTTATCGACTTCATCGCTTCTCGCTGTCTGTTTATCGCGTTCATGACGTAATTTGTCGATTTCGTCGTTTCGTCGATCGCGTTCAGATACAGCAAACTACAAACAACCTGATGACGTCATCAGTACATATGCAAATTAGTCGCAAAACCTTCAGTAGCTTTTTGACGTCATTCAATTCTTCTGAAGTCGATTCACACCTGTTGAAAACAACTGATGACGTCATCAACTACGTCATCAACAAGTGACGAACTCAGTTGAAAAATTTCCCGAAGATTTTGAAATTTGAAGATTTATCAAATTCATCTCGATTTGAAGTGTTTCCAATTTCGTTTTTAAACTTTCATTTTCATCTTTTAAACGTTCAATCACATTTTTTGATTTCTACAAAAAAAAAACGTTTCAAAGAATAGATGAGAAGATTAGAAAATGTTTAAAACTTTTCAATTTGTAAAAATATTAAAAATGAGAAAATATTTGGACCTGGAAATTTCTGTTGGTTGAAATTCGTTTGATTTTATTTTTAACTTTTAAATTTTCTAATTCTTTTAGTTGAGATTCCATCAAACTATTTGTCTCTCTATAAAAAAAATTATACATTAAGTGATGACGTCACATGGATGATGACGTCACCTAATGACACTTTTCAAATCTTCATTTTCTTGAATAAAACTGTGAATACTTTGAAATAATCCATTGATAAAATTTAATGGTGAATTATTTACAGTTCTCTGACAGCTTTCCATTTAAACAGTAAAAAGTTTTCTTAAAAAAATATTTATTATTAAAAGTTATAAAATTAATTTCAGAAATAAAATTTGAAATTATTTCATAAAATATATAAATGATTTATGAAGTATCATCAAAATGTACTGCTTCATCTCACAACTTCTTATTCTTCCCAAGAAATGTAGCTTTCACGATATATAGATAGAAATACTTTAATCTCTTGTTTTATTGTCATTTGAAAATTTTGGTTAAGTATTAAAAATATAGAACTTATGTGTATTTATTACTTTGTAATATAAAATCTATAATTTTTTTATATTTTTAAAGCTAAAATTCTACAACTTATACTTTGTGCAACTTTTTAAATGGATTTTTTTGAAGTTTATGTGTCTTTGAATGACAGAGACATGCATTTACATTTTTTGTTTACTTTTTTTTTCTACAGCAACTTATGCCTAGAAGTCAATTATTTAAAAAATGTTTTTAACAAGATCTGAATATGATAGAAGTGTTAATACAGAATAGAAGTGTTAATACCTTTTCATCTGAAGATGAATTAATCATAATAATATTTTAATCATTATTAAAATGATTGTAACAAATACTTGAAAACAATTCAAAAAAATAGCTCAATTTTCATATAAAAAAGCTAAATTTATTTTTGAAATAATTTTATTTGCAAATATCAAAAAATAAACTATTATAATTTCTAACAAAAAAAGCAAATTAAGACAAACTATTTTAATAGAAAAAATTTTAGTATTTTCTTGGTCCTTACAAACATTTTGTAAACATAATACTTTGTAGGATTGTTGAGATTTACGAAAATGGTTTTTTTCAATTTTGCGTTAGTTGTGTTTTTAAGATAAAGAAATATATTAAATTACTTTTAAAGAAACTATTTGTTTGATGGTTAACATATATTAAGAATACTTTTATTAATTTTTCTTAAGCTAAATCGTAATTACTTAATTTTACAATTTTTAACACTTTTTAAAAGTTAATATTATTTTTTATTGTAAACATATAAGCTTTCTAAGTTTTTGATTAAATAATATAAAAGTTAAACTTGGTGAATAATTTTTATAATTGTTTTCAAATAATAAATTTAATTTAATAAAGAAGTTTCAGAAATAAAATCTGAATAATTTTATCATAGTGTTAATTTGTTTAATTATAAAAAAGTTATTAAAATATATTTCATAAAGTAAATTTTATAAACAAAAAAAATTTGTTGCTTCTGATAAAATTTTTAAACGATAGAAAAGGTAAATTAAGTCAAATAATAAATACAAAATATATAAAGAAATCACATGTGGCCGGTTAGCTCAGTTGGTTAGAGCGTCGTGCTAATAACGCGAATGTCGCGGGTTCGATCCCCGTACTGGCCATATTCTCTTTCCTCGTTAGTATAGTGGTGAGTATCCCCGCCTGTCACGCGGGAGACCGGGGTTCGATTCCCCGACGGGGAGGATTTTTTTTCTTATTTTTAAGGTACAAATGTTATTTAAAAATTATTTAGTTAATAAATTCAAGTGTTTAATGGTTAAAATAAAAATATATAAATTTAATAAATAATGAGAATATAATTTATTTCTTTAGTAAAGTATTTGGAAAAGTAGATTAATTTTATCTTAAAAACACTTAAAAAATTATCTTTTAATCTACTAAGAGTTTAAAGTCCAACTTTTTAGTAATTCTCAATATTTTTACCTTACAAGTTGATAGCAGTTTAACTAGCCAGCTATAAATAATTATAAAATGTTTAAAAAATACCTTTCTTAAACAAATTAACTTTTTTTTGACAAACATTCATCATTACCATCGACAGCAGAATTTATTTTAAAAATCATAAAATATTTAATTTGATAATTTAAAAAATGGAATTTTTTCGTCAAAAAAATTTCTTGAATTTTTATTTTGAGAAAATGTTGAAATTTTTAGAAAAGCTTTTTTAATGACTAAAGATTTTGAAACAAATAAAAACTTCCTACATTTTGTTGTTGATGTTCTGACCACTTAGCCTCTTTAACAATCATTTCACACAAATATCAAGTCAACAGCTGATAGAAGCTCTTCACCATCAAAAAAGGAGTCAAACAAGGATGTGTCCCAACTTCTTTGGGATTTTATTTTCAATTAGTTGTCTTTGGCAGCAAAAAATCTCAAACATGAAAGTCCCAAGGCGCCCCAACAAGGTACATCAAGCAAAGCAAGGAAACGTTTCCCTGGCTCGGGTTTATTGTTTGAGGAACTATCAAAACACTTCACTACAACAACTTAGCATCAAGTACAGGTTTTGCTGGATCAGACACGTTAGCATCTGATATACGAGGAGCTATCAAAACGCAACATCAGCTGTTCCTGTTTTAAAGATACTTGCAAGCGCGATATGAAATCGCTCAACATCAAGCAACTGGGAAGATATCGCAGCGGATCGCTCCGAATAGCGCTCTCTACTCCGCAGACAAATGAACGAGAGAGAAGACAAACTAACTTTGAAGAAGAAACTCTAAAAAGTTCTTTTTGCTTTTTATCAACATCATTTGAGCACAACTAGCCTTTCTCCATCAAATCGTTTCATCATTTTATCTTTCTAAATGTTGTTTCTTGGCAAAAACCCAGCTTCAGTTTCAGAAGTAATTTTGAAAACTTTTATTCTAAATAATTGACTCAAAAATTTATAAATTAAATTTCATTCTAAAAAATCAAAGAAATGAATAAATACAAAATGTGAGTTTTAGTAGTTACAGAAACAGTTGCAGAAACCTCTAAAGACACCTCTAAACACAAACATCTTCATCTTCTCATTCAATCTCGTTCATGCTCCACTCTCCATTTCCAACTAAATTCAATTCTCTTTTATGAAACTGAAACGAAAACTTTCTATAACCTGTAACGTCAGTGATGACGTCATCAAACCTTGCGTAACCCCTGACCATGAGCAACAGTGAAGCAAGTGATCCTTCTGTTCTGAAGGATCTGGAAGAAATGATCCTGCATCTGGGAGCTGATACTGGAAGTTGGTTCATCCAAGACAGCAAGTTGAGGTTGATGATACAGGAGACGAGCAAACATCAATCTCTGGACTTCACCAGGAGACAGAATATTCTTCCAATTCAATTCTATTCTCGATGTCAATCCTCCATTATTATCGATACAATGACGTAATCCAACCGCGGTGATGACGTCATTGATCATCGTGAGATTAGCTTCAGGAGTTAGTTGAGAGTAAGGAGATGAAAGTGGATAGATAATCTGAGAAAAGATGAAGATCAGAAAGATGAAGATCAGAAAGATGAGGATCAGGAAGATGAGGATCAGAAAGATGAAGATCAGAACGATGAAGATCAGAAAGATGAAGATCAGAAAGATGAGGATCAGAACGATGAAGATCAGAAAGATGAAGATCAGAAAGATGAGGATCAGGAAGATGAGGATCAGAAAGATGAAGATCAGAAAGATGAGGATCAGAAAGATGAGGATCAGAACGATGAAGATCAGAAAGATGAAGATCAGAAAGATGAGGATCAGTAAGATGAGGATCAGAAAGATGAAGATCAGAAAGATGAGGATCAGGAAGATGAGGATCAGAAAGATGAAGATCAGAAAGATAAAGATCAGAAAGATGAGGATCAGAAAGATGAGGATCAGAAAGATGAAGATCAGAAAGATGAAGATCAGAAAGATGAGGATCAGAAAGATGAAGATCAGAAAAATGAAGATCAGAAAGATGAGGATCAGAAAGATGAGGATCAGAAAGATGAGGATCAGAAAGATGAGGATCAGAAAGATGAGGATCAGAAAGATGAGGATCAGAAAAAGATGAGGATCAGAAAAAGATGAAGATCAGAAAGATGAGGATCAGAAAGATGAGGATCAGAAAGATGAGGATCAGAAAGATGAGGATCAGAAAGATGAGGATCAGAAAGATGAGGATCAGAAAGATGAGGATCAGAAAGATGAGGATCAGAACGATGAAGATCAGAAAGATGAAGATCAGAAAGATGAGGATCAGGAAGATGAGGATCAGAAAGATGAAGATCAGAAAGATGAAGATCAGAAAGATGAGGATCAGAAAGATGAAGATCAGAAAGATGAGGATCAGAACGATGAAGATCAGAAAGATGAAGATCAGAAAGATGAGGATCAGGAAGATGAGGATCAGAAAGATGAAGATCAGAAAGATGAGGATCAGGAAGATGAGGATCAGAAAGATGAAGATCAGAAAGATGAGGATCAGAAAGATGAGGATCAGAAAGATGAAGATCAGAAAGATGAGGATCAGAAAGATGAGGATCAGAAAGATGAGGATCAGAAAGATGAAGATCAGAAAGATGAAGATCAGAAAGATGAGGATCAGAAAGATGAGATCAGAAAGATGAAGATCAGAAAGATGAGGATCAGAAAGATGAGGATCAGAAAGATGAAGATCAGAAAGATGAAGATCAGATGAAGATCAGAAAGATGAGGATCAGAAAGATGAGGATCAGAAAGATGAAGATCAGAAAGATGAGGATCAGGAAGAAGATCAGATGAAGATCAGAAAGATGAGGATCAGAAAGATGAGGATCAGAAAGATGAGGATCAGAAAGATGAAGATCAGAAAGATGAAGATCAGAAAGATGAGGATCAGAAAGATGAGGATCAGAAAGATGAAGATCAGAAAGATGAGGATCAGAAAGATGAGGATCAGAAAGATGAAGATCAGAAAGATGAAGATCAGAAAAATGAAGATCAGAAAGATGAGGATCAGAAAGATGAGGATCAGAAAGATGAGGATCATGAGGATCAGAAAGATGAAGATCAGAAAGATGAGGATCAGAAAGATGAGGATCAGAAAGATGAAGATCAGAAAGATGAAGATCAGAAAGATGAGGATCAGAAAGATGAGGATCAGAAAGATGAGGATCATGAATCGATGAAGATCAGAAAGATGAGGATCAGAAAGATGAAGATCAGATCAGAAAGATGAGATCAGAAAGATGAGGATCAGATGAAGATCAGAAAGATGAGGATCAGAAAGATGAGGATCAGAAAGATGAGGATCAGAAAGATGAGGATCAGAAAGATGAGGATCAGAAAGATGATGAGGATCAGATCAGAAGATGAGGATCAGAACGATGAGGATCAGAAAGATGAGGATCAGAAAGATGAAGATCAGAAAGATGAGGATCAGATCAGAAAAAGATGAGGATCAGAAAGATGAGGATCAGAAAGATGAAGATCAGAAAGATGAGGATCAGAAAGAGGAAGATGAGGATCAGAAAGATGAGGATCAGAAAGATGAGGATCAGAAAGATGAGGATCAGAAAGATGAAGATCAGAAAGATGAGAATCAGAAAAAGATGAAGATCAGAAAGATGAGGATCAAGAAGAGATGAGGAGATACCTGATCTAATAAAGTCCCTTGAGTAAGGACAGCAACTTGGGGAAGATAAACGACCCCCTGTGCCCCAAAATTCAAATTAGTTTCAACTTCCCCGTTTTGATGTCTCCATAAATTTGCCATGACCCGTAACAAAGAGGTCTTCCCGCTACCTGTCTTCCCAGTCACCAACACGTTGCTATGACGACGAATTTCAAGATCTAGATTTGACACAAGTATGACGTCACTATTTCCTGGCAACGAGAAGGTCAACTTCGAAGTAGAGAAGATGACGTCAGAAGTTGATGACGTCACCAACCTACTGAAGATGAAGTTGAAAAAAATGATTGAAAAAAACATTTAATTTGTTACTCGATGTTTTCGTAAAAGTCGCAATAACTTTCAGTAGTGACGTCATCAGATGACGTCATCAGTGGCTTTGAGGAATCCAAATTTGTTTTTGAAGTTTTCGTTGATTCAATTTCAGTAATTTTTTTATTATTTAAATTAATCGCAGAAATTAATTCTCCTAAACTGAAAAGAAACTTTTACTTCAGGGAAATTCCCCTAACAACAACTAACCGATGAGTGTATGTCGCGATTTGAGTAATTGATGACGTCATATCGATGAGTTGTGAGAAGTTGTAGATGAGGTACATACAAACGAAGGAATTTTTAGAAATCAAAGAACTCAAGTCAGCTGGTTTCAAATCTTTATAATCTCCCCTTAATATTGGGATAGCTATAACCAAATAACTTAAAATGCTTCCAAAATAATCAAAGATGTTAACAACTGAATCCAAAACTAATCTCCAATTACAAAGATGAAATATGCAAATTAGCAGTTGCCTTAGCAACTTGTTCGATTTGAAACGCTCGAATTTCGCGGCTCGAAAAAAAGAAATTGATTCGGAACTATTTCGTACAAGAAGATGTTGATACCTGCAAAAGATCAGAAGATCAACATCCGAAGATCAACATCCGAAGATCAACATCCGAAGATCAGCATCAGAAGATCAACATCCGAAGATCAACTTCCGAAGATCAACATCAGAAGATCAACATCCGAAGATCAACTTCAGAAGATCAACATCCGAAGATCAACATCCGAAAATCAACATCCGAAGATCAACTTCAGAAGATCAACATCCGAAGATCAACATCAGAAGATCAACTTCAGAAGATCAACATCCGAAGATCAGCATCACAAGATCAACATCCGAAGATCAACATCAGAAGATCAACATCCGAAGATCAACTTCAGAAGATCAACATCAAAAGATCAACATCCGAAGATCAACATCCGAAGATCAACATCCGAAGATCAACATCCGAAGATCAACATCACAAGATCAACATCACAAGATCAACATCCGAAGATCAACATCCGAAGATCAGCATCAGAAGATCAACTTCAGAAGATCAACATCAGAAGATCAACATCAGAAGATCAACATCCGAAGACCAACTTCAGAAGATCAACACCCGAAGATCAACATCAGAAGATCAACATCCGAAGATCAACATCCGAAGATCAACTTCAGAAGATCAACTTCAGAAGATCAACTTCAGAAGATCAACATCCGAAGATCAACATCACAAGATCAACATCCGAAGATCAACATCAGAAGATCAACATCCGAAGATCAACTTCAGAAGATCAACATCAAAAGATCAACATCCGAAGATCAACATCCGAAGATCAACATCCGAAGATCAACATCACAAGATCAACATCACAAGATCAACATCCGAAGATCAACATCCGAAGATCAGCATCAGAAGATCAACTTCAGAAGATCAACATCAGAAGATCAACATCAGAAGATCAACATCCGAAGATCAACTTCAGAAGATCAACACCCGAAGATCAACATCAGAAGATCAACATCCGAAGATCAACATCCGAAGATCAACTTCAGAAGATCAACTTCAGAAGATCAACTTCAGAAGATCAACTTCAGAAGATCAACATCAGAAGATCAACATCAGAAGATCATCATCCGAAGATCAACATCCGAAGATTACCTGAAATCCCCTTCTCGCTTTTCTTGTTCGACATTCAACTTGACAATCGGTTTCATCAAATTTTTGTTAATCAAAGTGGCGATGAAGAAATAAATATAAATTGAAATTGGTCCAATCCAAGTGGTTTGATAAAAACATTGATAAGAATAATATGAGATTGTAAAAGGAAGAACAACAAGTTGTTGAAGGATTTTACACCAAACCTTTGAAAACTCATCAACATCTCGAGTTAGTCTCTGATCACTAGAAGATATTAAAGATTAAAATTGAAATTGATGAAGATTCAAATTACCAGTTGTCAATATCACTTGCTGATTGGTTGTTCAGTTTATAAAAGTTTAAATTTCCAAAGTAGATATGATGAAGATGAAGACACAAATTATGTCTCCAAGTGATGTACAAAAGATTGCTGAGATAAGCCAAACAGCTTTTCATCTAAACAAAAAAATCTTTAAAAAGAATAAAACTTTAAATTAGAAGCTGACCAATGAATTGAGAATAATCAAACAAACAGAGAAGATGACCAGATTCAAGAAGTTGTCATGTTTATCTTCATTTCCCAAAACAGAAAAGTATTTTGAAGGAATTAATCCAACATAATATATAACAACCTGCACTAGAGATGACGTCACAAACTGATGACGTAATGATTCTATACTTACAAGCTAATGAGAGCAAGATCATGGATGTAAAGATGCAAGTTGATTTGGATTTGAATTTTATAAAAGAAATTCGAAATAAGCTTAAAGAAAATCCAATGAATTGACTGTTGATAGGTATAGGCATCCTAACTGACGTCAGTGATAATAGTCACTATGGCAACCAGAATTATTAAAAAATTAGATTTTACTGAATTTAAAAACTAAAGAATTAAATTAAAATATTTGTTCAATCTTTTAAATAAAGTTTTATTGTTGAAAGAAAACTTTATTTTGATTCTTAAGAAAAAAACTTTTTATCAAAAGTTAAAATAAAATTTTGAATATTCAAAAATCTGCTGTTTTAAATAAAAAAAAATAAAAACTCAACTTTACAAAATTATGAAAATTGTGAAATGATTTCTTAATCTATAGACAAAGTTTTAATCAAATAATTCAGTTGTTTCTAGTAAAATGACCTTGAACAGAGTTGTTGTGATTATATATTGTACTTATCAAATTTCTATAAAACTTTTTTAATCCATGTGATAAAAAAATTGAAGAAAATGGACTCATGTAGAAAAGTCCCGCAAAAAATTACAATTTTTGAAAACAAAAAATGACTCAAGAAAAAAATACTTATTTTAAAAAATCTTCCTGTTAAATTACCTTTATTATTTGATTGTTTAATTCTTACCTTTCTAGAAAAAAAATAAAAAAACTATTTAAAATTGAATATCTAATATTAAATATTTATTAATTTTCCGTTTGTTTGGCAAAACTGAATTATTTTTTGTTATCAAAAACTCAGTTAGTTTTTCATTAAACTTGAAATAACAAATAGATCAATAAGTTCTATTTTCAGAAATCAGTTTTATCAAAAAACTAAATGAAAGTTTCTCTTTTTTTAAGTTCATATAAAAATGAAATCTGACTTTTGTAATTGGCAATTAGCAATGTATGTTTGAAATTATCAAAAAACAAGTTTTAGATCTTGTAAACAAGTTTTAGATCTACTTAAAAATATGTTTAGTGATTATCTTAAGCTTGAAAATTTTACAATTTTTTTTTTGTAGCCAATCCAGTAGAAAAGGTTTAAAAAATAAAAAAATTTTTGCAACAAGCGAGTCTTGAGCAAACAACAAGGTTTATTTGAAATGCAAGTTGTTTTTGGTGGTGATGATCGAAACTTTCAAGTCAAAAGACTTTTTCTTAAAAATTTTCAGGCCATTTTGGAAATCAACCATTTTTTCAACAAGTTTTTATTTCTACTTTTCATCAAAAATTATCAAAAATGTTTTTCAAAAATTTTGAAGATGACTTCGACTTGAAACAATTTGACGAAATCGAGATGTTCTTTCTTTAGCTCGTTGCTTAGCAACCTCAAGACATCGATTAAAGTCGGATTCATCAATGGGACCTTCTTGGATGCAACTAATCAGCTGGTTGCTGATGTTGCTGAAGATAAAAGTCATCGAGCTTTGAACTTCACGATCTTTCGAAGGTTCAACGACGATGGTGACGTCATCATCAACTTGCACCGTTGCCATAGAAACAGCGATAGGAAGAAATTTCATGGAAACGCCGGCATCTTGAAGAGCTGCAGATAAAGCATTGATGGCAACTGAAAAAAGCTGAAAGAAGAAGAAATAAAATTTTATGATTTGAGGTCTTTGAGATCTTCCTACGTTTCCTTGATCCTCCATCACTTGAAAGATCACATAGAAACAGCTCTTTGGATGATCTTTCACTTCGATGCAATTCTCACAAATCAAACGAAGATTTTTTTCGATTGATTTTTCAGCAATTGAAGGGATTCCAACTTTTGGGCGGAAGTTGATATCAACTATCGCTTTGATGACGTCAATACGAGTATCTCGAACATCTGCTGGTCCATAAACACCAGCAACCAGTGACGTTTGTCCTAAAGAAGGATTTGAAGAATTTGAAAATTATGAAGAAGTTGATACCTTGAGTAAAAAAGACTGAACCATCAGTATTTTGAAGATAACCAGAGATAAATTCAAATTCTTCAATTTTATCAGATTTCGACATTTTCTAAACAGATTTTAATTATTTCTAAAATTAATTTAAAAAATATAAATTATCTAAAATATTATAATTAAAAAAATTCATCAAATTTTATATCAAAATTTTCATTTATATAAAAATCTATTTCTAATAATTTAAGTAAAAACTTTACAATATTTATTATATTTGTAAAAAGAAATAAAAATAAATTATATTTAATAAATAATTAACAAATAAAACAGTTTATTGATAAATATAAGTATTTTAAAAGTTAATAAATTAATAAACAAAATTAAACATTTATTATAACCTAAAATAATCAAAAATAAGAATTTTTTTATTAAAAATATTTTAGTATCAATAAAAAGTAATTTAAAAAAGAAATAAATTAAAGAAAATTAATTTAAAAATAAATTGAAATAAATTGGAAAGAAATTTTCTGAAATGAAACATTCAGAAAGATTTTGATTTGGGGGAATTTTTAAATTTATTAAATCAATTTTTTAATAAATTTATTAAAACAAGAAAGTTTTTGAATCATAAAAATGTTATATCATCTACAAAAAATAAATTTAATTTGTATTTATATTCTAATCTAATTCTTAAAATGATCAGATTAAAAAATCGTTAATCAACAACTCTACAAAATTTATATAAATTATTTTTTTACTATTACATCAATTTAAAATTTTTAAATAAAAAATTTAGATGAATTTATGGCAACAAAATTGTTAAAACACAAATTATAAATAAGAACTACCAAAAAAATGGTTTGATTGGTTTGTGATCAAAAAGTTAAAACTTTAAATATAAAAAGTATAATTCATCAACAGTTGATTTTTATATTTAAAGTTTTACTTCTAAGTTTACATTTGTTACAAAAAATTGCTATATAAATTGACAAATTAAAATGATATGTTGAAAATTTGATACGTCGAAAACAAAATAATCAAATATTAGTAAGCTTGTAAATAAGTAGTAAGTTTTTCAACAATTTAAGCAAATATTTCAGCAAATTATTTGGAAGAAAAAGTTCACAAAAACCCGGGTAGAAGGGCCTATTTGGTCTGGTTAATGGCAAAACTTCTAGAAGATGCAAAACTTTGAATTCAACGCCGGAGTTGGAGCCTCGTAGGCAGTTTGTCAACTGTACTCAGTGTCGCTCTGGTAGCTCTTGTGACTCCAGCTGCATCAGTCCTTCTGTTCCAGATGTATACATTGTTGGCGTGGAGAGCGGAATCCTGCTGCATGGGCAACATCTGGATTTCTGTAATTTTTTCCATAGCTTAAATTATGGCCAAGGCGGACCATAGTAAAATAATTTAGCAAATAAAATTAAATTAAGAGACATTAATAACCTACTCAACAATTGAGCCAATTAAAAATCAATAAAGAAGTTTTAAATTGTTTTTAAAACTTTATTAATTTAATTCTTAATTTCTGCTTATAAAAATCTAACAAATTTTCAAAGATACACCCTGGTGAGGCCGATTTTGATTCAGTTTTTTGATCTGTTTCTGTGTTGTAACATAAAGATTTTCAGAAAATTCAAAGATCTTTTATCTTGTTACTTTGTGATAATATTAAAAAAAAATCCAAACAGCTATTATTTATATTCTTATTTAACCTTTTTTATTTATCAGCTTTTTATTTATATTTCAACGCTTGTTAACATTTAGATATCTAATAATAAATATTCTTTATTAAACAATTAAATATATTAAATTATCATCCGTCTTTTGTAATCAAATAGCAGCAAGTACATGTGATATACAGAAGAAGAAGCACAAAGAAACATCAAAGGTAGAAGAATCACAAAACTTATCAAACAGTGGGGTTGAAGGCCCAAAATTTAGCATCAATAATTATTCTGCTTCTTTTGCAGCTGCAAACTTTTATGATGGAATAAGTTAATGAAATGATTTTACTAGTTTAAAAGTATATGAAGGCTGAAAGAAGTACGATTGAAGTAAATAAAGATAAGAAAGCCCGTATAGATGTGATAACCCAAACGCTTGCCAACTTTAAATCAACAACCATTTTAAATCACCAAGAAATAAATCAAATATTTTAATCTAGAAGAAGTAATAAGGATTAAAACAAGAGAGCTGAATCCTTTATTCAAAAACTCGTTACAAAGTTATCAAGTCTTTTTAGGCACCCTCCTTCGCATTTATTGTAAATAAAATATCAACTAATCTCAGATGAAATGTCTAAAAATATTTTTTACGATATTAAGTTAAAATGAATGTTTTAATTTGAAATAATTGTATTTTCAATAATCAGATCCAAAAATGTTTTTCGCCATTTTAGGTTTTCTGGTTGTTGTCAATAGCAACTTGACAAAACCTTTCAGTTAAATAATTCAGAATTTTGTTTTTGAAAATTCAAATTTTAGAAAATAGATAATTTCTAAATGATAAAAAATTTATAAATTATTTTTAAAAGTAATCAAATTATTTTGTTTTTCTAGAAGCTTTCTTAAATTCTATTTTTCCAAAAACTTTTGTAAACTTTACATTTATTTGTTTAAAGTTTTCTAATTTATTATTTAATTGTTTTTTTATCTTAATGATAATTTTTCTATATAAATTATACAAAAAAAAAATAATTATATAAATGAAATATTTATTTAGATAAAAAGAATTTTAATTTTGTTATAAAAATGTGATTTTTGGGTAAATTTGAAATATTTGACTTCTTTATAATTAAGATGTTGTCATCTAAGAACTTATTTGATGACATCACCAAAAAATCACTGGTTCCAAATCATGTCATAGATACAAATTCATTTAATCGTTTAGAAAAAAATTCAGTTGCAAAAGTCACTCCTAGTGTAATCCACTTCAAAGGATTTACTCCTGGTAAAGAAGAAAAACGAATTCTGAAGATTTGTAATATTTCAAGTGGAGTTGAAGTTATTCATATCATTCCACCTCAAACATCTCATTTTAAGATTAAATATGAGAAGAAATCGCGTTTTATCGCGGGAACTGTTCTTAAAATCGAACTGAAATTTCTTCCAGATAAATGGGATTATTTTCATGACTTCATTCGCATCTTTTGTTCTGATAAAGATCATTTAGTTGTTCCAATTCATGCTTTTCCAGTCCTTGATACATCAGAATTTCACAAAAAAATCTCATTTTCAGTTTCAGGTAAATCTTTGGGGCAAACTTTTACAAGAAAGATCAACATCCACTCAAGATGTTCAATAAACTTCCAATTTCAAATCTTAATCCTTCAATCTCATCCATCTTTCTCTGTTACTCCATCTAGTGGTGAAATTTTGGCAAATTCTTCTTCTCAAATTCTCATCACTTACCATCCTACTGAATATATGACGTCATACATGAAGCTTCAACTGACTACGTCACAGTTTGCATCTTTACCTCTGATCTGTGACGTCACCGGAGTTTGTAGTTGTCACAAAACAGTTCCAGAATCTCCAATAAAATCATTTCTTGATCCAATCGCCATCTCACCTCTTCAAATCGCTCGACGTCGTAACAACCAACCGGCGCGCGTTGATGACGTCATCGTCAATGAAATGACGAAAAGTAAGGAATTCAGTCAACGACGTGACAATCAGTTGGAACACGAACGCGCGATTCTTGATGACATCAATCGTGAAAGAACCAATCAGCTGAAATGGCAAATTCGTCGCGGTGATGACGTCATGAGTGTGACGTCACGTGATGACGTATTGAAGAAGCGACGCGAGACTCAAATTGCTGAGAATTCTCCAAAGTTAGAAACGGAATTAAAGCGTCGTAGCAACGAGAAACAAAATAGCAAATCGAAGCGAGTGGCGTCAATGACGTCATCAGCAGCTCAGAAAAGTCTCAACTTATATGCAAATGAGTCGTGGTCATTACGTCATCGCGCACTTTTTCGTTTCCGGCAAGCAGCGGAAATTGTTTTGTTACGTCATCGAGTCGATTTAAGATTGAAAAAGTTGAGAGAAAAACTGAATCAGAAACAAATGACGTCACACGAAGGATGTGGTGACGTCATGCAGAGAAAAGAAAGTGATGACGTCATAATTCAAACTTTTCAACAAAGTTTTAACATCGCGAAAACTGATGACGTAATCACCGATTCGTTAAGTGCAGCTTTTGTTGGTAATAACAGCAAGTTAAGAAGTAATGACGTCACGCAAACAACGACAAACGATCGCGATAATGACGTCATCACTTGGCAACCATTTCATCAATTAGTTGTTGAAAGTTTATTTCGAATGAAAGAATATGAAGAAGAAAATATTGAAGAAAATTCGGAAAGATACATTTCGCCGAAGTTGTCGAGACCTCTTCGGAAAAGTCGCTCAGATCAAAGACTCCCGGAGAACATCGGATCATCAAATGATCTTCCTCATCTTCTCCGTCCTCCAAACTACTCACTAGCTCCACCTGGTGACAAAGTTTTCAATCGAAGTCCAGGAGTTCTCGCGTATCAACTCCCACTTCCACTAAGTATAATTGATCGCGACTATTACGTCACTCCACATTGTCATCAAATTCCGGATGACGTCATGCGCGGTTTGGCGTCGTCATGGAAACGGTTTGCTTCGTTTGGTATGAGATCACTTAGTGACGTCACTACGTTAATTGATTCGTGGTTGCCAAGACATCATCATCGTAATGAGTTGATGACGTCATTGCCGCGATTACTGGACGCGTTGCCAGTCGACGATGAGCGTTGTTGTGTAGATGACGTCATCAATCCTTTAACACCCGAAATGATAGCAGCAAATTTTGTAGTTGATGACGTCACAGATAATACAGAAAATGACGTCATTGTACAACAAGTACCACGTCATCAAAAGCTGGAAGAATTGGAAGTTTTATTTAATCAACATCATCAAGAAGATGAATCTAAAAACTGATCTTCACTGAAATTGATCTTCTTCTGTCTTTCGTTGAAAATTTATCTTTTAAAATTCAAATAAATTTTCGAGAAAATTTTTCGGTTTTTTATTCGGAGTTAATTTTATGATAAATTTTTGTCGTCAGCAAATTTGAATAATTTGGTTGCCATGACGATGCAAGAAGCAAGATTTATTTGGGATCGATTAGACGATCTTCATACTTCAGATCCTAAAGCTTATAAATCTTTCATTGAAAAACAGATGGAACAAAAAGAAGTGATGACGTCAGTGCCACGTGCTGATTTCTGTGTGGTGACGTCATCAAAAGTAAACAACTCATTATGACATCATCAATGTTTGACGTTTTATTTACAGATAGATGACGTCACATATGACGTATTTATCAACGTCTGTAGTTGGAAAAGAATGCCAGATGTAAATAATGAAAATGAACCAATTCAGCTAATGAATGGAAAAAAGCTGAAAAAGAAATTAAAAAGTTAGTAGATGGTTGCTGATTGGTTGTAGATGGTTGCTGATTGGTTAGTAGATGGTTGCTGATTGGTTGGTAGATGGTTGTTGATTAGTTGGTAGATGGTTGCTGATTGGCTGGTAGTTGGTTGCTGATTGGTTGGTAGATGGTTGCTGATTGGTTGGTAGATGGTTGCTGATTGATTGGTAGATGGTTGTTGATTAGTTGGTAGATGGTTGCTGATTGGTTGGTAGATGGTTGCTGATTGGTTGGTAGATGGTTGCTGATTGGTTGTAGATGGTTGCTGATTGGTTGTAGATGGTTGCTGATTGGTTGGTAGATGGTTGCTGATTGGTTGGTAGATGGTTGCTGATTGGTTGGTAGATGGTTGCTGATTGGTTGTAGATGGTTGCTGATTGGTTGTAGATGGTTGCTGATTGGTTGGTAGATAGTTGTTGATTAGTTGGTAGATGGTTGCTGATTGGCTGGTAGTTGGTTGCTGATTGGTTGGTAGATGGTTGCTGATTGGTTGGTAGTTGGTTGCTGATTGGTTGGTAGATGGTTGCTGATTGGTTGGTAGATGGTTGCTGATTGATTGGTAGATGGTTGTTGATTAGTTGGTAGATGGTTGCTGATTGGTTGGTAGATGGTTGCTGATTGGTTGGTAGATGGTTGCTGATTGGTTGTAGATGGTTGCTGATTGGTTGTAGATGGTTGCTGATTGGTTGGTAGATGGTTGCTGATTGGTTGGTAGATGGTTGCTGATTGGTTGGTAGATGGTTGCTGATTGGTTGTAGATGGTTGCTGATTGGTTGTAGATGGTTGCTGATTGGTTGGTAGATAGTTGTTGATTAGTTGGTAGATGGTTGCTGATTGGCTGGTAGTTGGTTGCTGATTGGTTGGTAGATGGTTGCTGATTGGTTGGTAGATGGTTGCTGATTGGTTGGTAGATGGTTGCTGATTGGTTGTAGATGGTTGCTGATTGGTTGGTAGATGGTTGCTGATTGGTTGGTAGATGGTTGCTGATTGGTTGGTAGATGGTTTCTGATTAGTTGGTAGATGGTTGCTGATTGGTTGTAGATGGTTGCTGATTGGTTGGTAGATAGTTGTTGATTAGTTGGTAGATGGTTGCTGATTGGTTGGTAGATGGTTGCTGATTGGTTGTAGATGGTTGCTGATTGGCTGGTAGATGGTTGCTGATTAGTTGGTAGTTGGTTGCTGATTAGTTGGTAGATGGTTGCTGATTGGTTGGTAGATGGTTGCTGATTGGTTGGTAGATGGTTGTTGATTGGTTGGTAGATGGTTGCTGATTGGTTGTAGATGGTTGCTGATTAGTTGGTAGATGGTTGCTGATTAGTTGGTAGATGGTTGCTGATTGGTTGGTGGATGGTTGCTGATTAGTTGGTAGATGGTTGCTGATTGGTTGTAGATGGTTGCTGATTGGTTGATAGATGGTTGCTGATTAGTTGGTAGATGGTTGCTGATTAGTTGGTAGATGGTTGCTGATTGGTTGTAGATGGTTGCTGATTGGTTGGTAGATGGTTGCTGATTGGTTGTAATGTTTTAAGTAATTATTTTTCAGAGGGAAATTTCGGTTTATTTTTTCATGTCGCTGTTAATGATCGAATTTTGAAAGAAATCAAAACAAATGAAAATGACAAAAAAGATTTTATTCAATTGATTCTGAAATTCAGTTCACAACTAAATAAAGTAAGTTTCTGATAATTAAAACTTCCTGATCCTCATCACTTCTTCTCTTTACAACTTTCTAATCTCTATTTTTGATCTTTATCTTTTACAGTTAAATCTTGATCCAAATTATTCGGTATCTAAAGAAATTTTCTGCGGGGTTTTTCCTTCTAATCCTCGGTCACTATTTCTCGACAAACCCGATGTTATAGATAAACTTACATCTGAGACTAACATTCAAAATTTTATGTCTTCTCCTGATTCTCTTCTCGAACAACTATCAATGAACGATGACGTCACACCAAGTAGCGATGACGCGACTGGAATAAATATTTTTGAGGAAATTGGAGGAAAATCTAAAAAGAAATTAATTGAAGAAATTGGTAAGTTGAAAAACTGAAGAAATCAAAAGATAAATTGTTGTTTTGAAGACTCAAAAACTGAAACGGAACCAAAATATGTTTTGAAAGAAATTGAAAATGGTCTGAAGTTGAAGATTTTTGCTCCTTTAGTTGAAGATCAAAAAAATTTCGAAGTTGAAGTCTCAAAAGTAAAAAAAAAATAATTTTTTTGGGATATTTTTTAAATTTTTTTTTTTAGAAACAAGTCCGATTTTTTTCTTCGGGAAATTATAATTTAAAATTAAAGTTGGAAAAAGAAATTAATGAAAATGAAGTTTTAGCAAAATTCAACATCAAAAGCAAAAATTTAACTCTTCAAATGTCTTTATTGTAATTCAAAATTCTTTCTGCTGCTAAATTCATTGAAAAAATTTTTATGCGATTTCCATATTTTCAATTCTTGGTAATAAACGACGAAATAAAATGACATGTGGTTCTAAAAAATAACAAAAAAATTGAATTTAAACAAATTTAAATAAGTTTCAAACCAGGTGAATGACTCATATAATGTCTCCAACCACGTGATTGACGAATTCCAAGATTTCGCCAATCAGTTTCCGTCATCAAATGATTTTTTGGAACTAAAATTGCCAATTCCGGTGGAAGAGTTACATGTCTGAAAATATTTGTCTTTTTACTGTCTCTGTTACCAGCAAAGAATTCTGATTACCGATATTCATAAAATTTGTCGCAATAATTTTCAGAATATTTAATTTTATTCTGAATTTTTTCAAAAGTTGATTCCGAAGGTTTTGAATTCATTTTAATATTTAATGAAAAAAAAAACTCAAAGAAAACGGTTTTATCAAAAAAATAATACTTTCTAATAATTAAACGACGATATTATTATTAGAAATATTTTGATTAATTCTACAATATTTGAAAAAGTAAAAAAAAAAAGATTTCAATTTTTGGTAAGAAAATAAAAGAATAAAAAAAAAACTTCTTGAAAATAAAATTATCTGTAAATAAATAAAATCTTCAGACAAATTTAAGGGTTTAAAAATTAAATTTATAAAAATTGTTCGGAAAAATTAATTATTTAAAATTAATTATTTAAAACTAATTATTTTTACAAAAATTAATTATAAATTGTAATTTTTTCAGCTAAAAATATACGAATTAATTTTTCTTATTTTCAAAATATAAAAATATTTCAATGAAAATCAAAGTTTAATTCAACATTAGCAGAAATTATTAATAGAAATTAATTTTAAGACATTTTTTTTCTTAATTTTTGTTTTCGAACAAAATAGATAATCAATTTAAGTTAATTTTTTTGAAGGAAAATCAACTGAACAAGTTCATTAGAAATAAGACACCCTTTCGAAAGTCAAGCCGTTTACTACAACGACCCAACTTTCTCGTCTATCTGGGCAAACGTTTGTTGGGGCGCTCCTTGTTAAAACAATAATCTTAATATTTCAAAAAGATCAACAAGAAGAATAATGTCAGATACAAAAGATAGGAATGACATTTATATAACTTTTGTAACAAACTACCTTTATTTATCTACTTCATAACATACAACAGAAAAAAATATGAGATTGGTTCAAAGTTTAAATTTTCTGATAAAATTCTATTTTAAGAGAGAATTTGTTTTTTTTAGAAATTCTAGTTAATTAATTTAGTTTAGTAAATTGTGAAGTGCAAATGAAATCAAGATTTAAAAGTGTATATTCGAAATAAGCCAAAATAGTATAAATCGCTGTGATTTTTTAAACTTTAACTTATTTATTTAAAAGTAATTCTAATTTAATTATTTACTTTTTTTTTAAATAACTTATTAGTTTTCATTATTTTATTTAGATTAGAATTTTTTAAATAGTTTCAAAATAACTTTCTTATACAATCAAAACAGTTATTTATTTACAATAAAAATTACTATTAATACATTAAGTTTTTATTCATAAGTAAATAATCTTTTCTTTTATGTTTTATAAGTTACTTTTTAATTTTAAAGACATTAAAAGTGGCAAATATAAAATAGAATTTTTCATTTTGATAATTTTTAGATAATCTGTTTTTATAAGTTTAGACGAGTTGCAACTTTTTTATCTTTATCTTTCATTTATAGAATTATTTATTCTCAATTTTTTTCAAAATTAAGTTTAAAAGATTTTGTTTTTAGTAATTTATTGATGAGTCAAAATATTTTCTTTATTTTCTCAGCTTATTTTTGATAACCTTTGTAGTTTTTCTATTTTTCTAAATTACTTAAAAAACTTTTCATTTAAAGCTTTAAATTTATTTTATATATTTAATATACTTTAGTAAATAAATAAGTACATTAAAAAGGATGATTTGAAAGAGTAAATGAAATTTTTATTTATTATTGTAGTTGATATGCAAATATTTATATATTATTTGTCAAATTAAGAAATTGTTCTTTTCATTTGGAGATGTCTTCGCACTGGAATTTATCTTTTGATGATTCTTTTGATGTTAATGAAAAACTTGGAAAGTTTCAAATTAAAGTTGAAGATAAAAGAAAAGAAGCAAAAAGAAAAGAAGCAAAAGATAAAGATCATGTGAAGATCAGAGATGAAGATCATGTGAAGATCAGAGATGAAGATCATGTGAAGAGCAGAGATGAAGATCATGTGAAGATCAGAGATAAAGATCATGTGAAGATTGGAGATGAAGATCATGTGAAGATCAGAGATGAAGATCATGTGAAGATCAGTGATGAGGATCATGTGAAGAGCAAAGATGAAGATCACGTGAATATCAGAGATAAAGATCATGTGAAGATCAGAGATGAAGATCATGTGAAGATCAGAGATGAAGATGATGTGAAGATCAGAGATGAAGATCATGTGAAGATCAGAGATGAAGATCATGTGAAGATCAGAGATGAAGATCATGTGAAGATCAGAGATGAAGATCATGTGAAGAGCAGAGATGAAGATCATGTGAAGATCAGAGATGAAGATGATGTGAAGATCAGAGATGAAGATCATGTGAAGATTGGAGATGAAGATCATGTGAAGATCAGAGATGAAGATCATGTGAAGAGCAGAGATGAAGATCATGTGAAGATCAGAGATAAAGATCATGTGAAGATCAGAGATAAAGATCATGTGAAGATCAGAGATGAAGATCATGTGAAGATCAGAAATGAAGATCATGTGAAGATCAGTGACAAAGGAGGTGGAAGTGATGAATACAGTGAAGCTAGTGAATATGATGAATTTGATGATTTCTATGAAAATTGTTTTAAAAAAAGTATTTTCAGTAAAATTGATTGTAAAAAAGTTCAATTTTCTTCAAAACCAATTGATTCAGATGCTTCAGTTGAAATTTCTGAAGTATCAGAACCAGTTTGCTCAACTCCAAAAACAAACAAAAGAAAACGGACGAGGTCTCAATCAGTGAAAACTTGTTTCAAAACTTTAGAACCTTCAATAAGATCAAGAAAAGAAAGAAAAGTTGTAAAAGAAAAAGAAGATCTCCGAGAAATTGTTGCTGAAATAAAACCAGAAAATAGTTTGAAGAAAGTCATTTGTTTGTTGGATGAAGGAATCATCAAAATGCTAAAACTTGATCCTAAAATAGAAGATCTAAAGAAAGATTTTGATGCTCAATTTGAGATTGTTCAAAATGATTTCACTTACATCCAATGGAAAAGACACACTGTGAGCATAAATCATTTAAATGAAAGTTATCATCTTTATGAGAAGGATATAAGTCCTCATGTTGTTGTGTTCTTTACTGCTAAAGATCTTGTCAATAATCTTCTTATTTCAGATCAGAAGCAAACCAAAAATTTCAAATTATTTTTAGATTTTTGGCAAAATTCGAAAGAAACCTTCAATTTTCATCTAGTTTGTTTTGAAATGAATAAATTCAAATCGAAAAGTCGAAAAAATAAAAAGGTTTCAGTGAATTGGAAAGATTTTCGATCTTTGTTAGTGGATTTAGAAGTTGATAAAAGAATTGATGTAAGATTTGCTGAGACTACTGATGATTGTATCAAGATTATTCAAAGTTTTACAAAAGCTGTAGCTGAACAAGAATTCAAGAAATTAACCAAAAATCAAATCAAGTTTATCAATACTTTACCTTCTATAAAGGTGTGCCACAAATTTGTCACAAAATATTTCTTCATTTATATTAAAAGATTTCATAAAATTTCAACAAAAATTTATTTCTTATTTCAAATAAATGATTTTTGAAGTGATTTGAATTTTTATCTTTAGGTTGTTGATGAACCTTCAAAGTTAACATGCTTCAAGCAAATGTTGCAACAATTTCCTGGTGTTAGTGGAGATATTGCTTCATCTATTGCACAAAAATATCCAAGTGTAAAATATCTGAATGAAGCTTATCGAAATGAAGAAGATGAAGATTTCAAAATGAATTTGTTGGCTGGAATCAACATTAATAGAAGTCTAGGAATTAAAACTGTTCGAAAAATCGGTCCTGAAATTTCTAAACGAATTTACTTTTATTTCAACTCACAAAATGGAAAAGAAAGCTTTTGATAAATTTTCCATTTTCTTTGAAAGAATAAATTTTAGATAATGATATTTCTATTTATGAAACTGAAATCTTGAATATTCTCGTTTTTTACTTAATAATTTTATTTCCTAAAAAATATGCAACTTTTAAACAATCTGAGTTATAAATAAATTGAAATTATTCAACCAGAAATAAAAAAAAAAACTTGAGTTTTTTCATTTGAAAACAGTTTTCAAATTTACTTGTTTAGTCAGATATATCAAAATAAGATCTTATGCAATTAAAATATTGTTTTATCAGCATCTAGTTAAAAAATAGTATAATTGATAAATATTTTATTACTGATTAATTAATAGTGTAGTTTAAAAGTTACCGAACTAAAACTATTTCATAATCATATTTTTTTTATTTAAAGAAAAAAATTCTATTCACAAATTTAAATCAGAGTTTTTTATTACGTTAGATAATAAATTAAGTTTTAATGATAATACTTTCTCAAATGTTAACTTAGTAAATAATAAAGTTTATTTTGAGGTTGTATCTGTTTACTTACAAAAAGGCAATTTGTGAAAAAGACATAATAGTCAGTTATTAATAAAATCATCAATACAGTTTTTTTTTTTCATTCTATTTATTTTTTTTTTAAGATTCGAGTTTTTTTCTTTTAAAACTTTTTTATTTTTTTATAATTTTCAATTAATTTCTTAATTTTTAAGTAATTCCAATTTTCTTTACTAAAAAGTTGTAAACAAATTTTTATCCAGATTTTAATTTAATAATTTTTATTTTGTACATTTAAAAAAACTTTTCTATAAAATAAGCTTTTAAATATAATTAATTTGAATTAAACAATTAAATCTGTTAAATTTTCAAATGTTTGTTGTTATAAATACAAAACATAAATTTGTAAGTTAAACAGATTATATTAAAAGATATTTTTGATAAATAAAAAAAATATTTTAATTTTCTTGAACATTTGTAAGAATTTTTCATTTTTTTAAAATATTTTTTTAATTGAATTGTTTTAAGGAATTTTATTGAAATATTTTGAATTGATAATAATTGAAAATACATTTAAAATTCTAAAAATAACTTTTATTAAATAAGTTGAAAATATTTTCTTAATATTTCTACAGCCCACTTTATAACGTCAGTTTTTAATTTTCTGAAATTTGTTTTTATTTCCGGAAAGTTATTTTTTATAATTAGCTTTTATGAAGTCAACTTTAAATTTTCACATTTTTCTTTTCTTTAAAAGATTTTTTTGTCAGAATATATTTGAGAAAATTTCAAATTTTTTTTTTGATTTTATTTACAGTTTATGAAAAATTATTTCAATTTTTTCAGATATATAAAATTTTGATTTCATTGATTTTTTAAAATTTAAACTAATGCTAAAAAAAGTACAAAATAATTTTAGAAAATTGAATAAAGATACTCGATGTAATTCACCTTCCAATTTACAGGTAAGTCTCTTTCCATAAATCACTTTTTTTATTCAGTTTTTTATGTAGCTTGATATTTCATCAAATATTGAAATGAATGAATCAGCTGAATCCAGGTAAGATGATTACTTGATCTTCATCACTTGCTCTTCATCACTTGCTCTTCATCACTTGATCTTCACTACTTATTGATCTTCATCACTTGATCTTCATCACTTGCTCTTCATCACTTGATCTTCATCACTTGATCTTCATCACTTGATCCTCATCACTTGTTCCTCATCACTTGATCTTCATCACTTGTTCCTCATCACTTGATCTTCATCATTTGATCTTCACCATTTGATCTTCATCACTTGATCTTCATCACTTGATCCTCATCTTCTTCTGATCTTCATCTTATTCTCATCTGCATCTTCTTCTAATCTTCATCATCTTCTAATTTTTATCATCTTCTTCTGATCTTCTTCTGATCCTCATCTTCTTCTGATCCTCATCTTCTTCTGATCTTCATCTTCTCCTGATATTCATCTTCTGATCTTCATCATCTTCTGATCTTCATCATCTTCTGATCTTCATCTTCTTCTGATCTTCATCTTCTTCTCAGAGCTCCCTCTGAACTTTCGCCGACAAACAGTAGAGAGAATATCCCATCTCTGCCAGCAACTGAAGATGTCTTTAAAGAAGATCCTGAACCTGATCTTCCAGAAGAGATTGTGTCCGCAGGAGCCCTCCTCACTTCCGAATCACTTGATGCAACAGATGACTTCTCTCTCATTGGTTTTTATATCGTCCAATCACAGGCCTCCATTTCAAATCTATTTTTAGCAGACGAAACGTCATCAGTTGCTCCATCAGCTGACGTAGTAGATGGAATGATGACGTCATCAGATACATCAAAGAACAAAGCAAGTATCGAGCAACTTCAATCGAAAATTCTTCGCATCAAGTAAGAAGTTGATGACGTCACAACTGATGATGTCATCTTGAATTAATCTTAGTGAGCAGTTGAATGTTGAGAAGAAATCTCAAGATGAGTATGTCGCTGAATATTTGCGTTTGACGAAATCAGCTGACAGAAGTCAATTGAGTCGAATTAAAAATGCTTTTGAAAGAAAAAACCAAAAATCCAGGACCCATATACAACAAGTAAGTGACGTCATCGTAGTTTTAGTGACGTCGTCGTGGTGTTTGTGACGTCAGGTCGTGTTTGTGACGTCATCGTAGTTTTAGTGACGTCGTCGTGGTGTTTGTGACGTCACGTCGTGTTTGTGACGTCATCGTGGTGTTTGTGACTTCACGTCGTGTTTGTGACGTCATCGTGGTGTTTGTGACGTCATCGTGGTGCTTGTGACGTCATGTCGTGTTTGTGACGTCATTGTCGTGTTTGTGACGTCACGTCGTGTTTGTGACGTCATCGTGGTGTTTGTGACGTCATGTCGTGTTTGTGACTTCATCGTCGTGTTTGTGACTTCACGTCGTGTTTGTGACGTCATCGTGGTGTTTGTGACGTCATCGTGGTGTTTGTGACGTCATCGTGGTGCTTGTGACGTCATGTCGTGTTTGTGACGTCATTGTCGTGTTTGTGACGTCACGTCGTGTTTGTGACGTCATCGTGGTGTTTGTGACGTCATGTCGTGTTTGTGACTTCATCGTCGTGTTTGTGACGTCACGTCGTGTTTGTGACGTCATCGTGGTGTTTGTGACGTCATGTCGTGTTTGTGACGTCATCGTCGTGTTTGTGACGTCATGTCGTGTTTGTGACTTCACGTCGTGTTTGTGACGTCATCGTGGTGTTTGTGACGTCATCGTGGTGCTTGTGACGTCATGTCGTGTTTGTGACGTCATTGTCGTGGTAGTGACGTCATCTTCGTGTTTGACATCATTTTCGTCTGTGTGACGTCATGGTCGTGTTTGTGACGTCATTGTCGTGTTTGTGACATCATCTTCGTCTGTGTGACGTCATCGTCGTCTCTGTGACGTCGTCACTTGTTAACAGTTGAAACGAAAATATGAAGCATATGAAAATCGAATTCGTGAACTTCAATCACGCGATATGACGTCACAAACAAGTCGCCGATTTCGCGATAATATTCGTGGAATATCTGGTGGTGTTGTTGGTGGTTTGAAGCAAGTAACTCATGAAGTTTTAGTAAATCGTCCTAAAGGACTCGCTAATAAATTCAAATCGCGATTTGGAAGTTCAGATAATTTCGAGAATCTTCGTGAAGATATTGAAGAAGGTTCGAGTAAAAAATTAAAAAAAAAATCCCCTAAACTAATACGATGTAGTTCGAAGTGCTGATGACGTCAGCTCGAATTCTGAATGTGAAATAAAAAGTGGAACAGCGCCACCTGGTGTCGTCGATAATTTAGTTGTTCAATCTTCAAATCCGATCTTGGATGAAAGAAATCGAATCAATCATCATTTTCATCAAATTCTATCTGAAATTTGCTCTTTAAAAACTGGAGTTGAGGTTTGTTGTGACGTCATCAGTAGCAGGTGATGACGTCATCAGTAGCAGGTGATGACGTCATTGTTTTTATAGGATGTAAAAGAAAACTTTTTAAAAACTTGCGAAGAATTCAAAACTTTTCAACAATCAGTTCATGACGACATCAGTGACGTCATCAACACTTTGCAACAGGAACGCTTCAGGTATGACGTCATCACATTTGATACATCAGTAAGATATGACGTCACAGATACGAGCGTTTAGAAAGTCACGTGAACAATTTAGTTGGTTTTCAAGAATCGGGTTTGAATGGATTAAGAGAAGAGTTGAATTGTATGCAAGCAAAATTTGATTATCATCTAAATGAGAGGACACGTCAAATGCAGGTGATGTTGATGACGTCATCGTGGTTTGTATGACGTCATCATCACTATAGGAAGCGGTGGGTAGTTGTCAAGTACGGATTAGTGAAGTTGAAAGACAACAACAACGAACTGGCGAAGGAAGAATTGAAACAACTGACAATGAAGTTTGGTCCAATCTGGTTGGCAAGCTAATGAACGTTGTCATGGCGATTCTGGCTTTATTGTTGTTACTAGCAACCTCAGTTGTTAACGGAGTGAAGAAGATCGGCCAATCACAGGTGAGTGAATTTGCGAGTGGTGATGACGTCATCACTTCTTCTTCACAGGCAGCAACTATTTTCATTGTCGTGTTGATGACGTCACTCATCATAACAAATCATCATTGGCAGTTTTTAAAATCATTTGTGACGTCATCAAATTGAAATGTTGCTATGGTAACCGAATACTTGAACATTTGTCGACCTGCTGACGTCATCAGTTGCGACACCAGTGATGACGTCATCATCTTTCTGCTTGAGATGATTTTTGAAATGACACTGTGACAAAATCTCTTTCAACTCTTCCTGATCTTCATCTTTTCCTAATCTTCTTCTTTTTGATTTTTTTTTAATCTAATTTTGTTTTCAGCGATTTTTTTGAGTGAAAAAAATGAAGCAATAAAAAAAATTGAGAAAAAAATCTGAGATTTTTAAAATTTGAAAACTTTGAAATATTTTGCAACAAAATGTAATTTGAAGAAAATAAAAATTTAAAATTGATCTTCGGAACACAAGAAGATCGAATCCAGTTAAAAATAATTCTAGTTTTGAAACTTTTTGATATCTGCTGTTGATTTGCAACAAAATAATTTAAAAACAAAATTATTGAAATGATGAAATTGGAAAAAAGTTTTTTTGAAGAAAATAAGCTAGAAATAAAAAATATGGCCAGTACGGGGATCGAACCCGCGACATTCGCGTTATTAGCACGACGCTCTAACCAACTGAGCTAACCGGCCACCGATGTTAGTAGTTGATATTTTTTAATTTGTTCTAAACTTTAAATATTTCTGTAAACTTTTTGACAAATTATATTTGCAAACTTCACTTTAGTAAACCCTAATCAATTTGACTCATCTTGTGTTTCCCTATTTAAAAAAACTTCCTTGTTTGTGTAATGAACTCAAAATATGAAATTTGAAAAACAAAATTTAAAACCACCTTTTAGAAATTTAAAAAATATTTTTATGAAACTTTTTGTGAAAATCTAATTTTTTGGTTTTAAACAATTTTTTTAAAGTTTTTAAGAAATAAATTTATATAAATAATCAAGAATTTTTATTTGGAATATTTAAAATAAATCGATGATGTCATTCTGATGACGTCATTATCTGATAGAAAATTTCAATTTTTTTCAATTTTATTTTATTTTCGAAATTTTTCGTTTTTCGCTCATTTTTCTTTGAGATTCTTCTAAATGTTTCCAGCGATTTTTTTCAAGAAGTTTCGACTCACGTGGTAGTGACGTCATCACCTTGACATCAGTTGACTTCTGATTATGTCTCAAACTCTTCTTTCTTTTTAATTCTTCCTTCATTTGCATAATCACTTCATCACTAGACACATTTTCATTCTTTTTCTTCTCTTCTTCAATCTTCTTTTGTTTTTGTGACGTCACAACTCGCGACGTTTCTTCTTTAAAAATCGAAATCTTTTTTATTTTTGCTTCTAAATCATCAATTTTTTTCTGCTTCATTTCCTTGATGACGTCATGGCGTCTTTCGCGCGTTTCTATTTCCTTTTCTCGAAGCATTTGTAATCTTTCATACAATTCACTTAAAGACATTTCACAGATCAATCGATGTCCTGCTAATGACGTCATATCTCGTGGTTGATTCTCGCGTCGCTTATTCGAGCGTTCCATCAGACGTATTTCAGCGATGACGTCACTACGATGACGTAGTTGCTCCTCTTCGCGAAGTAGAGCTTCTTTCATTAACTTTCGACTTTCTAAATCCACTTCTTTTCGAATTTTCTTTTTTTTTTCTTTCAATTTCTCTTTTGAATCTTCAAAATTCATTTTTCGAATTTTTTCGATCAGCAAAACGCTTCGCGCTTCTTCCGCGATCCTCATCTCAACCATCGCGTCCTTCAATCGATTATTCTCTTCTCGAAGCTTCTCTGCTTCAATCCAATTCTTTTCTTGAATTTTTTGACGCGCTATAATCGCATCTTCTCGCGTTATTTTACTTTCTAGTTGTAATCGCGCTTCTTTAACCTTTTCGCGTCTTGCATCTTCATCTAATTTCTCTTTCTGCCAGCTTTCAAATCGCGAAGCATCGAAACCGCCTTTCATCAACTTTTCCAACTCTTCTTCGGCCATTTTTTGTTTTTTTTCTAATCGAGCTTCCTCACGCAGAATGGCGGCAATATTCATCTTCACTTCCCGCCGATTTGGTTTTGGTTTTTCGATTCTCAATTGTTTATCAAACTGTAACTTGGCGTCTTCTTCCATTCGAATAGCGTCTAATCGCGCGCGCGTTTTTTCCGACATCGGCTTGTCGCGATTTGTTTGAATCTTCGGTTTCGGGGGTTTTTTCTGTGATTTTAAATATTCAGTTTTCGGAGCTTGAAAAGTGGAATTGGGAGCTGGAAGAGCGGGGCGCATTTGAGGGATTTCCTTCGGAATCGGAACTGATTTCGGATTAGGTTTCGTCAAATCGAATTCTTCTGTCATCGTCACATCGCGTTTCAGTTTTCTCGGTTGTTTCAAATCATTCAATGACGTCATCAACGCCGTTAAATCGAGATTTCGTTGATGAAGATTAAAAATGAGATTTTGTTCAACAAAATTCGAATCATAAACTGAAGTCCAACAAAAATACAGCTTCGAATCATCTTCAATCGCGTTGAGAAGAAACTGAATAAAAGTCCTGATGACGTTCTGAGGATGAAGTGATGACGTCAGACTTCGTAAATGATCGACATCAACATCAGAAGTTCGAAATAAGATCAAATAAAGAAGAGTTAGAAGAAGAGATGAATGTTTCTTTAAAATTAAAGATCCTTCATTCTTGTAAAAGATGTCAATCGCGTTTTGAAGCGCTTTTTTGTAATAGATGCATCCAGAGAAAACTTCAGTAATGAAATTATAATCTTCATCACTAAGACTGTCATCTGCATTCAATAAATCGTTTAAGAATTGATCCACTGATTGATCTTTGAATTGAAATGAATCTAAAGCTTCAGAAGAAATTTTTAATAATTTTGAATCATCATTTTCAGTCATTTCTTTTTTCACATTTTAAATCTTTAAAAAATAAAAAATTTATTTATCTTAGTATAAAAATTATCTTTTAATATGATTAATGTTTTTAATTCCACAATTTTTTGTTTGAAATAAATTCATTATAATTATTATTTTATTTAAAAAAAGCTTTCAAGCAAACTATAAACAAAAATCCATAAAAACAGAAAAATATAAATTAAAGAAAAACTTTTTATAAATCTATTAATGAAATTTATAATTTTATAAAAGAATATCTTTTAATAAAATAAATTTTCATTTCAAAACTTTATTCAGTTTTCTTAATTTAAAATAAACAATTTTTTTAAAACGTCTTTAAAACTTTTTAATGATTCTGAAAAGAAAATTATCTTTTTTTTTAATTCAAAATTTTTAATTTAAAATCAAGCTTAAAAAAACTTTATAAAAATACTTTAATTATTAAATTTACAAAATTAAAAAACATTTAGATTCGAGTTTATGTTCGAATTTTGAAATAAATTTTCTGGAATCGCGTTTTAGTTGATCAACAAGCTTTCTGGCAACGTATTAATTTTAAATCTAGCTGTTATTGACTTTTTCGTTTAACTTTCTAAATGAATTTTTTTTTATATAATTCAGAGACTTGAAAGCAATTATAATTAAAAATCCACAATAAAAAATCAAATAATTTAACTTTTTAGCAGATTTTTTATTAAGTTTTAAATTCATTCGAATTAATGCTTTATTTATTTTAATAAATGCGAAAGAGGGTGCCAGGAGAGAGCACCTCCCGCTAACACATTCTCACAAATCTATACTTGCAACTGTTATAAAAATAGTTTTTTATTCATCATATGGAATTGTTCAAATGGTTTAAGAAATGTAAACAATTTTTACTTTTCTTTAACAGTTTTTTTTGGTAAGTTTAAAATAATACTTCTTAAGCAACAAAACAAAATCAAAAGTTTGAAACAATTTTTTGTGATTAAAATAGAAACTTTCTTAGTCTTGATGAACTTTCAAAAAGTTTTTTTTTTTTATCTATTTGCATAATAAGTTTGTTTGAAGACTTAACTACTAAATGAATATTTTGTAATCAGCTTATGATTGAATCGATGTGAAAACTTCAAAAATTTTCAAATTTTTTTTAATGAAAAAGTAAAAAAAAAAACCGAAAAAAACAGAAATTTGTTGAAAATTCTTCAATTGAAACCAAGACTTCTTTGTTTGCTCTTTTGTTTGATCTTCTTCTTATTCTTCTTTGTAAATACAACTAAAGATCTCTCTTCATTATGATCTTGATCTTTAGAAGAAATCTCTTTCTGATCTTTTGAAATATCAAAAAGTTTTGAATCAATTTTCCTATCAGTCTTTTTTCTTTCAATTTCTTGTTTTTTCCAAACATCTTCGTAATCTTCATCCCACGTTGAGATCAGAAGATCAGCGAGTTGAGAAGGAGGATTATTCACATCAATCAGATCAGGGATCTCAATATCTTCCTGATCTTCATCTTCGGAGACTTCGACCGGATCAACTATGACGTCACCTTTGATTTGTGTGATCGTATCTTTCATCGGATGTTGATCTAAAACTTTGATGACGTCACAAGTGAACTGTTCGAAGAGTTTAGTAGAATCATCATCGATGACGTCATCACCGGAACCGATGCTTTGAGAGATGATGTCACCGGCGCCATTTTGTTGCAAAATCATTGAAGCGGAACTAACTCGAAAAGTTGTTAAACCAATCAGAGGCTCTCGAAAATGTTGAGCTAAAATGGTCGTTTTCATAGTTGGCCCATCAGTGACGTCATCAATAACGCGATCAAACACGTCATTGAAAGATGAGAAAATCCTGGGAGGCGTGAGTGAGGTAGGAGGGTGCTTGATGACGTCATTTTTCCATCCGTAGTGGAACGCGACAACTTCGCGCGGAAATTGATTTGCAGCGATCAACAAACCATCGTTTGTGACGTCATCAGCATTACACCAAGTCGAGAAGTTCATCATTTGACACGGATGACTGAACAACAAATCACGTGAGTAGTGACGTCAGCGACGATGACGTCATCACCTTAAATTCAGACTCCAATTGAGGATTGGAAATTTTGGAAATCTTTGGTCGATTTGATAAAGATGATAATTCGTCGAAAAGAAGATCTCGAAGTGATTCGCTCCTTTCACCTGTGACGTCATCACTTCTTTATCGCTCACTTCAAATAGTAATCTGTAATCAACAATGAATGACGTCACAAACGCGATGATGACGTCATTTACGTCGATTTCGAAGCTTTTCTTCGCCAATCGATAAGTTGAAGTTTATTTGATTTTCCAACAACTAGTTGTCGAGGGTGAGCGCCAAATGACGTCATCAAGACGCGATCGCGACTCAACGAACTTTCGTCATCAACTCGAATCAAAAACTAAAAAAAAATTTGAATTTTTGGAAAAATCGAAAAAAGCCAAAAAAGTCACTTCTGAAGTTTCAACATTCCAAATATGAATTTCATTTGTTTGAGTCGTGAATAAACGCTCGTTGATGACGTGAGGACTTTGAACGCATGACGTCACGTCCGCTAGTTGTAATGTGCTAACATGCTTGATGACGTCATCACATCTAAATCGCGCTTCACCATCAATGACGTCAACAAGCCTCGGGTTGATACTGAAGAGCCATAAACCGCCACAAGTTCGCGCTGTGACGTAATGAAGTGAATCAATGACGTCATCAGTCGTGACTTCTGTTTGAAAGATTCTCGATTTGACGTCAAAACTGAATCTTTGACCTCGAATCGGAAGAAAATCAGAAATCTACAAAAAAGGAAAATGCTGCTTGGTGATTGGTTGAAATTTGAGGAAGACTTTTTGGAAGTTTTGAGGAGTTTTAATCAATTCAATATTCAAATGATCCAAAGAAGGTCCTTGAGAAGAGATCAAAAGTCCGAATTCAAAAGATGAGTTGCTCCTGATGAAGATCAAGTGATGAAGATCATTAAGTGATGAAGATCAAGTGATGAAGATCATTAAGTGATGAGGATCAGGAAGTGATGAGGATCAGGAAGTGGTGAAGATTAGGAAGTGATGAAGATCAGGAAGTGATGAGGATCAAGTGATGAAGATCATTAAGTGATGAGGATCAGGAAGTGATGAAGATCAGGAAGTGATGAAGATCAGGAAGTGATGAAGATCAGGAAGTGATGAGGATCAGGAAGTGATGAGGATCAGGAAGTGATGAGGATCAGGAAGTGGTGAAGATTAGGAAGTGATGAAGATCAGGAAGTGATGATGATCAGGAGGTGATGAAGATCAGGAAGTGATGAAGATCAGGAGGTGATGAAGATCAGGAAGTGATGAGGATTAGGAAGTGATGAGGATCAGTAAGTGATGAAGATCAGGAGGTGATGAAGATCAGGAGGTGATGAAGATCAAGTTTGAAGATCATTAAGTGATGAAGATCAAGAAGTGATGAAGATCATTAAGTGATGAAGATCAGGAAGTGATGAGGATCAGGAAGTGATGAAGATCAGGAAGTGATGAGGATCAGGAAGTGATGAAGATCAGGAAGTGATGAAGATCAGGAAGTGATGAAGATCAGGAAGTGATGAAGATCAGGAGGTGATGAAGATCAAGTTTGAAGATCATTAAGTGATGAAGATCAGGAAGTGATGAAGATCAGGAGGTGATGAGGATCAGGAAGTGATGAGGATCAGGAAGTGATGAGGATCAGGAAGTGATGAAGATCAGGAGGTGATGAAGATCAGGAGGTGATGAAGATCAGGAAGTGATGGAGATCAGGAGGTGATGAAGATCAGGAAGTGATGAAGATCAGGAAGTGATGAAGATCAGGAGGTGATGAAGATCAAGAAGTGATGAAGATCAGGAAGTGATGAAGATCAGGAGGTGATGAAGATCAGGAAGTGATGAGGATCAGGAAGTGATGAGGATCAGGAAGTGATGGAGATCAGGAGGTGATGAAGATCAGGAGGTGATGAGGATCAGGAAGTGATGAAGATCATTAAGTGATGAGGATCAGGAAGTGATGAGGGTCAGGAAGTGATGAGGATCAGGAAGTGATGAAGATCAGGAAGTGATGAGGATCAGAAAGGGATGAAGATCAGGGAGTGATGAGGATCAGGAAGTGATGAGGATCAAGAAGTGATGAGGATCAGGAAGTGATGAAGATCAGGAAGTGATGAGGATCAGGGAGTGATGAAGATAAGGAAGTGATGAGGATCAGGAAGTGATGAAGATCAGGAAGTGATGAAGATCAGGAAGTGATGAGGATCAGGAAGTGATGAAGATCAGGAAGTGATGAAGATCAGGAGGTGATGAAGATCAGGAGGTGATGAGGATCAGGAAGTGATGAAGATCATTAAGTGATGAAGATCAGGAAGGGATGAGGATCAGGAAGTGATGAGGGTCAGGAAGTGATGAGGATCAGAAAGAGATGAAGATCATTAAGTGATGAAGATCAGGAAGTGATGAGGATCAGAAAGGGATGAGGATCAGGAAGTGATGAAGATCAGGAAGTGATGAAGATCAGGAAGTGATGAGGATCAGGAAGTGATGAAGATCAGGAGGTGATGAAGATCAGGAGGTGATGAGGATCAGAAAGAGATGAAGATCATTAAGTGATGAAGATCAGGAAGTGATGAAGATCAGGAAGTGATGAGGATCAGGAAGTGATGAAGATCAGGAAGTGATGAAGATCAGGAGGTGATGAAGATCAGGAAGTGATGAAGATTAGGAAGTGATGAAGATCAGAAAGGGATGAGGATCAGGAAGTGATGAGGATCAGGAAGTGATGAAGATCAGGAGGTGATGAGGATCAGGAAGTGATGAGGATCAGGAAGTGATGACGATCAGAAAGTGATGAAGATCAGGAAGTGATGAGGATTAGGAAGTGATGAAGATCAGGAAGTGATGAGGATCAGGAAGTGATGAGGATTAGGAAGTGATGAAGATCAGGAAGTGATGAAGATCAGGAAGTGATGAAGATCAGGAGGTGATGAAGATCAGGAGGTGATGAGGATCAGGAAGTGATGAGGATCAGGAAGTGATGAGGGTCAGGAAGTGATGAGGATCAGGAAGTGATGAAGATCAGGGAGTGATGAGGATCAGTAAGTGATGAGGATCAGGAAGTGATGAAGATCAGGAAGTGATGATGATCAGGGAGTGATGAGGATCAGGAAGTGATGAGGATCAAGAAGTGATGAAGATCAGGAAGTGATGAAGATCAGGAAGTGATGAAGATCAGGGAGTGATGAAGATCAGGAAGTGATGAAGATCAGGAAGTGATGAAGATCAGGAAGTGATGAGGGTCAGGAAGTGATGAGGATCAGGAAGTGATGAAGATCAGGAGAAGATGAGGATCAGGAAGTGATGAGGATCAGGAAGTGATGAAGATCAGGAAGTGATGAAGATCAGGAAGTGATGAAGATCAGGAAGTGATGAAGATTATGAAGATCAACTCACAGATGACTGAGGCGGATGTATCTGAGAACTCCTCCGACGTATCTTTGATCTTCATAATGATCCAGAACCTCTTGTTGCTTTGCTTCAGCTACAATTGGAGCCAAGATTGAATTTGGAAGATCAAAAGATGACCAGTCAAGAGGAGGGAAATATTTGGGAACAAAACTGGATTTGAATCCGGGAAGTAATCGACTTGAACAGGGATACACCTAAAGATCATAAAGATCAGAAGAAGATGAGGATCAGTGAGAAGATCTTACATCTTTCGGTTGGAAGATCATTTTTTGTTTTTTTTGATGACTACTTTCCTTCATGGCGAAATATTTTGCTGTCATCTCTAACATCATCTTATTATGAATATCTGGTTGATCATTTGCTAAATTTATCAAATCTCTATTTACATCTGCATAAAAGCTGATGACGTCACTGAAGCGTGCGATGACGTCATCACATACTGAGCTGGTTGTCAACAGTGGAAGTGGTGAAGTCAGTTTGATGAAAAATGTTAAAATAATCAGCTATAGAGGAATCAGTTGATAAAGTTGAAGGACATAATCCAGCTCTTAGAGGTAGAGCTGGACACTTTGGAGATAAATATCTGCAAGGCAACGATTTAGTGACGTCATCTTCTAGGTAAGAGGTCGTGACCTTTTATTATTATTTGCTGATGATAATAATCCATGATTTTTTGATAAAGGACAAAAATTCTGATTTTCAACCTGGAAAGAAACAATTGAATTTTGATGAATTTTTTATTTTTAAATTTACTTCTAAATTGACATCAACACATTCTAAGGTTCCGTAATCAGTAAAAAGATTTAATTCATCGTCAGGATATTTAGAAATAAATCTTTGAAGGTTTGGAAAATTCTTTTTATAAAATGTATTATTATTATTCATAACAACTATTTCCAAAATTTCCTACAAAAAAACCTTTAAAAAAATAAATATAACATTTAAAAAACAAAACAGATAAATATCTAATATATGATAAAAGTAAATAATAATTTATTTTTAGTATATTAATAGTTTTGAAAAATTATTTTTTAACTTATCTACTTTTTCTTTACTGATTATCAAAATAATTTCATAAAATATTTTATGTTTAGTTTCAACATTTTCTATGAATTAAGAATTTTATATATTTTCTAGTTTAGAATAAAAAGAAATTAAAGTTTTTGGTTTTTTAAATTGTAAATTATGATCACCATCAATTTTCAACCTACAAATGAAATCTACTTTATTGTAGTGAAAAGTAGCAATCTTTAAACTATCCTCATCAACTTATGTAGCATGAAACTCAAACTTGTAAATCAAATAAGTTAGCAGCTTATCACATGTACTACAACTTACACTTATTTGAAGTAAACAAACAAAATGGCTTTTTACTAGAGTACTTAAAAAAAGAAAGAAAATAACAAGTTAATAAAAATATTTTTATTTTTTCATTTAATTAAATTACAAAAAATATCTTTTTATTTCAATGATAGATTAGCGGGAAAAAAATTCTAATTTCAATATTTTTTCTTTTCATTCGTTTGGAAATCAGTAGTGGAACAGAATAAGTAGTCCCTGAACCTTGCAGATTTCTTTGATCATTTTTTAGATTTCTTTTAGAATACTTTGATAACTTTAATAATAACATTTTTTTGTAGAATTTTAATATAGTTTTAATTTTTTAAATGGGCAAACGCAAGGTGAAATCGCAAACAAGCAATGATCACTTAGATGACGTTGCAAGTTGTATGGAAGATAAGATGCAAACACTTGATGATGACGTCATGGTTACTTCAGGTGAGATCAGTTGTCATGACAACGACCAGTGATTTATGATTGGGATTTATGAGATGATTGGATGGTGATAAGATGATGAGTTGTGTTTGTAGAAGCTAATGGCGTAATTTGTGCTGAATGCAAGGAGTTAGAAGATCTGGAGAACATGTATCCTTGTGGAAGTTGTGGAGTTTTACGGCATTTTTGGTGTTGGGATCCTTCATTAAATGAAAAAACTATCAAAAGAAGTCACAAATTCTTTACTTGGTCTTCTGATCTCTTACAGTTTGGCTTTTTAAATTTTTTGATCTTTAATCTTCAGGAAGTGCTACGAATGTTGCTTGAAAGCTGAAAAGTCTTCAGACGTTTCTGAGAATGCTAAAGAACCACCTAAGAATGCTAAAGGTGGTGTTTCGAGCAAGTTGAGACGATCAAGTAGAAAAATTAAATCTTAAAGGAAAAACAATATTTGCTATTGATGGTAGTGAGCAAATACTGAAAGTGACGAGAAGAGCTTCTCGCGATTTGAAAGGAAGATACGTTTGTGAGGCGAACGATGAAAACACTTCAGTTGAGTGCTGAAGGTTCACTGCGGTCCACAAACTTCCATTTACGTTGAAATCTGAAAATCAATTTTTTAGAATATGATGAAGGATTAACCAAAGAGATATCTTCTTCTGTCAGCTCGACAGTCCAGCGACATTTATTATGATCACAAAGAAACTCGCGCGTTCCAGTTGTAAGATTGAAAAGAGATGGATCAACTGAATCTCCGGTAAGCAATTTATTTCACGTTTGAAAAGAATCTTTAAACAAGAAGAGATCTCATCAATTGTTGGAAGGTTTCAAGCAAATTGTTGGAAGAAAAGAAAGTGATGAACATTTAAAGAAGATGAAACAGCACTTGACATGATTTACTTGTCCAGAAATGAGAAATAATTCTAAGAAATCGAAATGTGTTTTCTATAAAACTGCTCAATACCAACAGATATCAGCTAACAATTCAGAAAAATTCAAAACACATAAACCGAATAAATGACAATAACTCCGTACGAGAGGCTTATTCAATTATAAAAGCGACGAGAAACAATGATAAAAAAAGCTATAAGTAATCACGGCATACACTACGAACACATTACAGTTTTGCACAGAATGAACTATGAATATAAAGTAGTAAGAAATTAAACATTTACGTAAGCGGTAAAATATTCGACTGTCACCCAATTTAAATATACCGCAATTGGGTATCTAATGATTTTCTATTTATACAATATTTGAAATATTTAATTTATTAAAATTTAAAAGTTGTAAGCTCGATGAATATGAAAATTTCATAATAACATCAATAAGAGGGTTATAAATTTAACCCAAAAAAAATAGTATCATAAAGAAACGTTAAAAAGGTGCTGAGAAGAAAGCTTTTATCAGCAAAGACCTCAATACATTTGAAGCTATTTTTTTATAATTTTGCAGAGATCAGTATGAACAACAATTTTAACTGGTTTGAATCAATTTTATTTTTCATTAATTGTTAAAACTTTAGATTAAATTAGATTTAACATTTAAGCTTACCACACTCTCAACCAACAAATCTAAAACTTGGTTAAATAAACTTTATTTTTCAGGCAGATTGTATGATTAAATAGGAAGTAAAAATTAACAGCTATAGACTATCTACTGATAAGACAAATCAAAAAGTTGTAATTAATGTATTAAAAATGTTTTAAATTAAAAAAATAGAATCAAATTTATCATTTTAAACTTTTAAATATTAAATTTCAAAACATTGTTGAGTTATAAGCTTTATAAAAACTTAAATTTAAAGTTCTTTTTAAACTTGTAGATTTATTAAATAAAAAATAATTTAATTGTTTTATTTGTGTGTTAATATAAAGCATAACATTACACAAAAATAAGGAAATGAAAATTTAAACTGAAAAGAAAATTTCTAAAATTTTGAGAAATGATATAAAATTATGGTTAAAATTGTTAGTTTAATATTTACTGAATATTAAAACTTCTGAGTAATTTTAGTTAAATAAACGATTTTGTTTATACTTTCAAACTTGTTAGTTTGGTACGTGTTCATTTTTTATTCAACTTTTTTCTTTAAATCATTTAATTTGTTTTTTAGTTTCCTTTTCAAGAAGTTTTTCAAATAAATTATTTAACAATTTTTTTTTGGTAAATTAAAAAGTTATTTTGAAATTGTGATTTATGAAATATCTCATATTTACAACTTTATAACTAATTTTTCTAAAAGAAACTGAATTATATTTTCCTATTTTTAGAGTTTTTAAATTATTATAATTAAAATTTATAACAAGTTAAATAATGAAATAAAGTTTTTATTTTTCTTTAAAATAATTAAACAGTTTTTAATAAAATGATTAAAATTTGTTTAAAAACTGAAATTTGTATTTTTTATTAAATAAGAAAATATTTTTCTGATTTTTTATATTATATTTTTAAATAAAAATTTTCTATTATTATTCGTTACTAACTTTCTGTTTTATTTTTTTTAATATTTTTGAATTTAATTCTAAATTTAACAAATAAAAAAACATTATTATTTGTTTTTTTGTTTCTTTATTTTTTAAGTTATTTCTAAATTTATAATTTATATTTTAAACTTTTTATAGAATTTGTTATTTTTTCATACTTTTAATAATTCTATAAACAGATTTATTTTATTCAAATCTAATAAATTATTTTTTAATTATTATTATAGTTTTCTGATAAAAATATTAAAAATTATATTTATCATTTAGTTAATCAACTTTAAGTTTTGAAATTTTTTATATAAATATATAATAATGAATTTTTATTAAACTTTTTTATCTATAATAAAATATTTTTCAAATATAATTAATTAAACATTTAATTTCTGTTTTTAGAACTTAAAAATGAATTTAATTTTTACTTTTTTGTTCTTAATTTGCTGTTTGACTCTTCAAAATGTAAATTCATTTTATGTTCCTGGTGTTGCTCCTGTAGAATTTGAAAAAGGCGAAAGTGTTGAGATAAAAGTAAGATCTTTAAATCTTTTTCAGATCACTTCTAAAATGTTATCATCTTTTTTTGTAGGCAGTGAAAATGACAAGTTCAAGAACACAATTACCTTATGAATATTATTCACTTGGTTTTTGTGAACCTGCAAAGTTGGAATATAAAACTGAAAATTTGGGTTAATAATTATCTTTTGAATATTTTTAATAAATTCTTTTTTTGGGTTTTTAAATATTTTTGTTTAAAAAAGAAATTTTATTCAAAAGTCGAAAAAAACCAAATAATAAATGAGTCAAGTTTTATGACATATTTTACAAAGATATGTTTCATATGAGCGATGACTTGACACATCTTCACTTGATCTTCATCTGATCCTCACTTGATCTTCATCTAATCCTCACTTGATCTTCATCTAATCTTCACTTGATCCTCATCTGATCTTCACTTGATCTTCATCTAATCTTCACTTGATCTTCATCTAATCCTTACTTGATCTTCATCTAATCCTTACTTGATCTTCATCTAATCTTCACTTGATCTTCGTCTGATCTTCACTTGATCTTCATCTGATCCTCACTTGATCTTCATCTGATCTTCACTTGATCTTCGTCTGATCTTCACTTGATCTTCATCTGATCCTCACTTGATCTTCATTTGATCTTCACTTGATGTTCATCTGATCCTCACTTGATCTTCATCTAATCCTCACTTGATCTTCATCTAATCCTCACTTGATCTTCATCTGCTTCCAGGTGAGGTTCTTCGTGGTGATCGTATTGTCAACACTCCTTACAAAGTCAACATGATGAATGAGAAATCTTGTTCAGTTTTATGTCAAAAGAAATTAACTGAAAATCAAATTGAAAAATTCATTCAACGAATCAAAGAAGACTATTCAATCCACTTGTAAGATCGCGAACTCTGATGACGTCATCATCATCTTTATTATATAGATTAGCGGATAATTTACCATCAGCAACACATCTGTCTGTAGCAGATGAAGAAATCGTCGAACACGGCTACAAACTCGGCGCGCGACTCGCCGATGGCTCTTACGTCATCAATAATCATCTCATCATTCGTCTAAAGTCAGTTGATGACGTCACTTGCTCGAGTTGTTGATGACGTCACATCTACAGATACAACGATAATGCAGCTGATGGAACTTTCCGGGTGGTTGGTTTCGAAGTCCTTCCCGCTTCAATATCGCGCACCTCCGTCGCTACAACTGATGACGTCATCTGTGACATCAGCGCCGATCGAAGCAAACAAGTTCTCAACAAAGATACAACTTCTCTTTTATTCACTTATGAAGTGAAATGGGAAGTGAGTGATGACGTCATATGCACACTGATGACATCATCAATGACGTCATAACAGCAAAGTAGCGTGCGTTGGGCTTCACGATGGGACAACTACTTGTCGATGGGTGACGTTCAAATCCACTGGTTTTCCATCGTCAACTCAATCGTCGTCGTTCTATTTCTCGCTGGTGTGATGACGTCATTGACGCGCTTCTGACGTCACTCATCTGCTTTTGTTGAAGGTGTTTTGACGATGATAATTGTTCGAACGCTTCGACGCGATATCGCGAAATATAATCGAGACGATGACGATTTGGAAGATGCTCTCGAAGAAACTGGTTGGAAATTGGTTCATGGTGACGTGTTTCGACCACCGCGACGCGTATGTGACGTCATCACTGCATAATGAGATTGTGACGTCATCACTTGCAGATAATGTTGTTAGTTTCGTTGTTTGGAGCTGGAGTTCAAGTATTTGGGATGTCCATAGTAACAATCGTGGTTGCTATGCTGGGAATGTTGTCTCCGTCTTCTCGTGGTTCACTTCTAAATTCATCTTTCGCTCTCTACTTGTTGATGGGGTGCGTTGATGACGTCATGATCGCGTTTTCGAAATTGGAAATACTTTTTTTTCTGTAGAGTTTTTGGTGGATATTTTGGTGGTCGATTATATAAAAGTTTAAAAGGTCAATTATGGAAACGCGCCGCGATTCAAACCGCGCTTTTGTATCCTGGCATCTGTGCTTCTATCGCGTTTCTTCTCAACTTTTTTATTTGGGGAAAACATTCTTCAGGAGCTGTAAGTTGAAATAAACCAGAAACAGACGAAGATGTAGTATCTGGTTGTTGTCTGCAGTTACCTTTCACCACCATGTTGTTGATATTGAGTTTGTGGTTTGGTGTTTCTCTCCCTTTGGTTGTAGTTGGATTTTATTTCGGTTATCGAAAACATTCTTATGAAAATCCAGTTCGAACTAACCAAATACCTCGTCAAGTTCCTGAACAACAATGGTATAAAGGAACTGTTGCTAGGTAATTAAACAATTTCAGTTTGGAAACACTTTTAGAATTAAAAAATTCAGTTTGGAAACACTTTTAGAATTAAAAAAATTCAGTTTGGAAACACTTTTAGAATTAAAAAAATTCAGTTTGGAAACACTTTTAGAATTAAATTTTTTTAATCGGAAACACTTTTTTAGTGTCTTAATGGCGGGAGTTCTTCCTTTTGGAGCAGTTTTTATCGAACTTTTCTTCATCTTCACAGTAAGCGAGTACAACATCACTGATGACGTCATCACTCGCGCTATTTGTTTATCAGGCGATTTGGGAAAATCAGTTTTATTATCTTTTTGGGTTTCTTTTTCTTGTTTTCATCATCCTCATCATCGCTTGTTCTCAAATTGCTATTGTCATGGTCTACTTCCAGCTGTGTACTGAGGTAACTGATGACGTCACCGCTTGATGACGTCACGTAAGCATTGTTTGTAGGACTATCATTGGTGGTGGAGATCGTTTATTGTTTCTGGAGGTTCTGCTGTTTACGTATTTCTTTATTCACTCTTTTATTTCCACACTCAGGTAGAAACTTCGAGAAATTCTTCTTTTTTTTCAACTTTCGTTTTCAGCTCGATATCACTGCATTCGTTCCAACGATTCTCTACTTTGGCTACACTATCATCATCGTCATCAGTTTCTGGATACTGACTGGCTCCATCGGTTTTTATGCTTCTTATCGATTCATCAGAATGATTTACAGTCAAGTGAAGATCGACTGATGACGTCATCGACATTGTTGGTTTTAATGACGTCATCAAAATCGCTTATTATTGAATATCTTCTTATAGTAACAAGCATTTATTTATTGTAGCCAATTTTATCTTTAATGATATGATGTAATGTTATGACGTCACCACTTATCAAGTGACGTCATCATTTAATTGTAGGAAGCAATGACGTCATCTGCTGATGTATTTAAGAATTAACTTTTTTTTTTTCTCTGTAAAAAATTACTGAAATTAAATTTTTGTGAATTTTATTAAAATTTCAAACTTTTTAATTAAATGGATTTTTATTTAAAAATAAAAAAAAAATAAAAAAGTTTTTCGACTGAAATTAGTTTCGAAGAATCAAATTTGAAAAGAAAAAAATATTTTATTTAATTCACAAATTTATCAGCAAATCTTCGATTGTTGAATTTATAAACAGAATTCCACTTCAAATGTAGCAACTGGGTTATATAACCAGTGACCTAGGACAGTGACCTGGGACAGGAGGTAACAGATTGTGGGTCTTCTATCTAAAGTAATATCAAGATACTTCTGCGGTTGATAAGTGGCTAGCTATAAAGCTTGTTGGACTGCTTGAGCCGCTAACAGCGAGCATATGTACCAGAAGTGGTCCACTTGTTATGCAGCAGATCCACGCCAACCTTGTTACGCAGCGGAACAGAAGGATCAATTTTATACGCGTCCTTAAAACTGTGGTCCAATTCTACCCAGCTAAAAAGACAGATATGTGTCCACATGGGCTCGAGCCAAGGACCTCTTGCCTGGTAAGAAGGCGTGCTTACTAGGCCACACTATTCGACGGTACTTGAGAATGATTTGAAATAAAATCAACCACCAACTAGACTAACCACCAGATATTTCGAGATTTAATGCCGACGATCGAGTTGTCTTCATCTACTTCTCGATCAAACCGACATTTACTTCCTGTAAACTTCAATCAGAAGATGAGCCACTAGTGTCAGTCGCCATTTTGGGCATCTTCTGATTTCTGGTGGATTTCTTCAATCTGCAGAAGAAAAAGTTTTCTGCGCGTTGAACTCCCAGATTTCATTTATCTTTAATCCGACGATTTTCTTGTTTTTATGATTCACAGCGCGCGCTGTTGTACTTCTGAAAACTTGTTATCATCGACGACCATCTAACACCACAGATGAAGTGAATTGGCATCTTCATGTTACAAGCCAACATTTTATCCATTCAACACACAGCTGCAAAAATTTAATCTGATGAAATAGAAGAAGAAAGTGAGGAAACTGGGAAGTAGTAACTCAAATTAATTCTTAATAAAATTTGACTTTTAAGTCAATTTATTTGCTCCTTGAAATAAAGATTATGAAGAAATAGAAAAAGTAAAATAAATATGAAATGGATGATTTGATAATAAAATGTCATAAAATGGATTTAAAAAGGTTGTTGAAAGTTTACCTGATTATAAAGTTTTTATAATTTTCAAAATAGTTTAGAAATATAACACGAAAAAAGCTAAAAGATTTGAAAAAGGAAAAATAGTAATAAAAGTTGTACCAAAAAAGGTTTTCGAAATATTTTGTTGATAATAGTTTAAAAAAGTTAGAGTCTCTTCTGTTTTTGAAAAATAAAAGATCTAAGATTTCTATCAGACTGAAATAAGTTTCAGATTTGAATAATAAAAGTTTTCAATTGATGAATAATTAACAACAGAATATTGCACCAAGGCAATAACAGTTTATATTTTCTACATTTTGTAGTTCTACTACATTTGTAAGTGATTAGCTGAAAGAATGTTACTTGCAAGTGTTGGCTCAAATCTTTTCGCGGTATATTCGCGGTGAGTTTTCAGATTATTTGAATAAACTTTTAAAGTAAAAGTTTCAAACGACCAAAAAAGTATTTGATTTATTGCAAGAAAATTTACTGATAAATTTTGAGTGTAATAATTAAAGAATTAAACTTTTATTAGTTTTACTTTTTCAGGATATTTATCAAATAGATGATAAAAAAAAAGAAATAAAAGTTTTTAGTTCCGGAAAATAAGTTGTAAAACAAATTGTTGATTTTAAATTTAATTTTTTTGATACATATAAATTATTTTCAGTTTGAAAATAGTTGCTTGAACAGCTAATTGAATATTAAAATATTTTAATTTTCAATAAAGCTATTTTACAAAAGAACATTTTCTACAGTTGCAATAAGTCAAGTTTAAAAATTCAAAGATAATAAAGATCACAAATTAGTAATTTCAATAAAAATCTTCTATTCATTTCAGAAAAATCTTTTTAATTATCAACTAATGGTTTTAAAAAAGTTAATTTTCTTATAAAAGCAGAAAACTTACTCTCATAATAATACTTTTTCTTTTTAAGTCTTTTTATTATTTAGATAAAAATTTCTAACAGAGACTGAAGCAACCTTATCGACAAATCAGTTTCTTTTAATTTTCTTTATTTTAGCTGTGATAGTAACAACCACTAATGAAATCTAACATCTGAGCTTTAAAATAAATCTTAATAAACAAATAATTAAGAAAATTGAAACAGATTATTTGAAAATCCACAAAATTTATATCAAATATTTACGCAAACAAACCATAATAGATTTGTAACTAATTGAAATTATATTCAGTTGAAGTAGAAACATTTTAAATATTAATAGATAAAATATTATTTGATATTTGCGTAAGTACAATTTTTAAATTATTATTTATTCTATTAACATTTTAACATCTTGTTTTTTAGTAAAACTTTGAACTCAAAGAAAATTTGATTTAAAAGATGAAATTTGGGTTTTTGTCTTCATTATATCAACTTTTGGTGGAATAAAACGTTAGTTGAAATGATTTCTACGAAAATAAGTTTTGAACAAAAACTGAACATGTTAAAATGAAATTTCTATTATTATATTCAAACTAAGTCTAATAATTTAGTTTTAAACTAATGGAGAGACTTTTAAAATAATTTGTTTGAAGCTACAACAAGCTTTTAGCTGATAAATGTTGTTTTTGTGCTGAATACAATAATGATAATTATAATAATATTTTGAATAAATAATTTGAACTTTTTACATTTAATAAATTATTTAATTTTAAGCTAACAAAATTGTTAAAAAACTAAAAAGTTTTATATAAAACATGAATTATAATAAAATATAAATAAAACAAAATAGATAATAATAAAAGTAATCTAATGATAAACTTGTTTTCTAAACTATATATTTTTCTAAAGTTGTTAATAAACAGTTTCTATTATTTGAATATTTCTGTCGTTTATTGACTTACTGTCGGTTATTTAGTTACTTTGATAACAAGTTGGTGGTCTAAATACTAGAAGTGAAAACTTCTACAACTACTTATTTGTCAAAAGATTTTTTATGAATTGTTACAGAAGCTGTTAGAGGTGAAGTCGATCCATATTATGATAGAAAGTTAAATTGTAATGATGATCAAGTAACTTGCTTCTCTAAGCTGAAATCAACTTTTTTAAGTCTTAAGTATCACAAATTAGATCACCTAAAAAGATAGTAGGAAGACAAAGGTCGTAGAAAGAGCTTTGATAGTAAGTATCTTATAGTGAGCTTATAGAGACGGTCTTTATATGGAGTAAAGGGTATGCCGCTTGTAAAGAAAGCCTAGAAAAAGACCTTTGAACCTTTGAGGGTTCCATAAACCTAAGGTGAAACAGCATCCTAATACTTCTGCTTTTAAAACATTTGAGTATTTAGTATGAAGCAGATGAAGAAATTCTAAACAAATAGTTTATTTGGTGAGTTCATTTTAAGATTACAAGATGATTAAGTATTTGAACCTGAACTTGAAAAAGTTATTATTTTTTGATAAAAGATAAATGATGTTGATTAGAGTTTGAAGATTTATTTATTGACAAAAGTTATCTGGATTTGAAGTTGTTGGCAGATTTCAAAAAAGATTGAAGAAGAACTGACTTGAAGTCAAGAAGTTTATGATTGTCAGTACAAAGCAGCAAGTTACCCAAATCATTTAGTGATGTAGAACAGTCAGTAATGTTTTTACATCACAGTTTTGTAAATGATGATAGAATTGTTTTAAATTTGTAATTTGTTCGTTATTCAATTAATCTTGATACATTTTGAATTTTAGGAACTTGTATGAATCGAAGCTTTATCATTGGATGTTATTCTCCAATCAGCTATCTGCAGATCCGATGTGGATGAGTTTCGATGCAAAGAATCAAATCGATGTGTTCCTAGGAATTGAGTTAAATTGGATCAATTTGATTGTTATGTTTGTCAATTCACTAAAATATTTCTTAGCTACAACTCATGTTTAGTTTAATGTCTATTATTGAATTTTTTGTTATTTGATAATAGTTTAAACTAACTTTTTACACAACATTAGTTTTTTAAAGTTCTTTAACTAATAAATAATTGACTAAGCTTCATAAATCTATACTAATTTGTTAAGAAGCTTAAACTGAAAAGTGACATTTTCTAACTTTTCTAACATTTCACATATGATGATGACGTCACATTTCACATATGATGATGACGTCACATTTCACATATGATGATGACGTCATATTTCACGTATGATGATGATGTCACATTTCACATATGATGATGACGTCACAACTCACTCGAATCGCTTCATTGAAGTTCAAATCCTTTCCGGAAGAAATTTGTGACAAACGAAACGAAGAACTTCCGGCTGAACGACAAAATTCGATCGTTTCTTTTGTCAATACGTCACTAATGACGTCATCACCGCTATTTATCGATTCTTCGTGCTTGCACTGCGCAAAAATCATTTGTGATGTAATCATCACCGATGACGTCATCACTTGTAACGTAAATAGAGCAATGACGTAAGGACGGCGATTGGCGACGATGACGTCAGAAGGTAATTTCCCGTCGAAGTTGAGCCTCAATCTTTAGAGCAGCGATTTTATCACCTTGTGACGTCATCATCAAATCTACAAACATATGGGGTCACGTGATGTCATTTAACTGATGACGTCATCACCTTTCAAACGACCGCAGATATAAACAAAGCCGTCGTCATCACAACGACCGACGTCATCACTTCGAAACCAACCTTCTTCATCTACTTCGATAGTGACGTCACCGATGTAACCCATCACTACGTAATCGTGACGTAATCGGGAGTTTTTGGGTTTTTCCATTCAATACATGGCTGCGAGTGACAAATTCAACAGCTCTCGAAGAAACCAAATACTTCGAGCAAAGAGGTTTTTAGGTTTCATAATTTAAGATTAATAGAGAAAGAAACACTGAAGAAGAATAAGTAAATGATGAGTTAAAAATTTAATCTGATGAAATAGAAGAAGAAAGTGAGCAAATTAGTTGAAACATAAAACCATATTTTGATTATTAAAAGAAGAAATGATATTAGAATAATTAGATGAAACTGAAAATGATTTGAAAGATCAAAATAATTATCAGATAAAGTCAAGTTTGGATCAGAAATATCTTCAAATCTTTATATATTTACAAAAAAAATATAATTAAAGATTAAAAAAATAAAATTTGTATTGTAAAGCTTGAATGTAAAAATAGTTGTTAATGATAATAAACAATTTCATAAAAATTAATCGCTTCTGTTTATTTTCAGAAAATTTTTCCGTAAATTTTGTGGTTTTTATGGAGTAATGGTTTCTTTCGGCTTTCTGTTGTTATGCTTCACTGGTTCTATTTGTATCCAAGATCTATTTGTTATATACTTTTAGTTCATTAATAGTTTTAACGCTTACTTCATCAACATTTTTCAAGATTAAATACATTTCTGTTATGACAGTTTTAATAAAAATATTTTTCTACTTTTAATTTCTTATTTATTTTAAAACTGACACAAAATTTTTTATACTAAGAAAGCTTTATGGTTTAAATTTGTTATTAATACATGATTTTTATACATTGTAGATATATTTAAAATTTTTTTAAATATAATTTATTTAATGTTGTAAATGTTGTCAAATGAAATTGAGTTTTAATTATTTATAAGCTTAAAAATTATTTATATTTGTATAAATATATAATTTTGTGATATGAACTTTTATATTTGTATAAAATTGGTTAATTTATGAGTTTTATTCGGATTGATTTATTTAACTGATAAAATTATTATTAATTAAACATTTATTTGACTGATAAAAATGATTTCTTGCTAAACATCATAAATATCGATGATATCTTTTATTAATTATAATATTTTTGTTGTTTATTTCCATCATCAAAATATTTCTATTTTTTCTCTTTTCTTTATATATATTATTTATATTCCAAAATGTAATTAGAAATTTGTAAATTTAAATAATTCAGTTTCGAAACAAAAGTTTTAAATTCTTTCAAATGTAAAAAAAGTTTCTATAATTTTGTAGCTTTTTCTACAATTATTTGATTTTTTTAATTTATTTTTCTTTATGTGTTTACAATTAAGGAAACTTTTAAACTTTTTAGGATATTTATCTGATAATTGCTAATAGTTTATCAGTCATCTATGAAATGAACAGATTAAAAGATCCAAAGAGATATCATGATAATGACGGCAGCGTTGTTTACATTTCACCATTAGGTTGGGAAGAAACAAAACTACGAATTTCTAGGAATGATTTAAATTTTGGAAGGTAATTCCCCTACTATGAGAAACAAACTTCATTTATCCGATTATTTATTACAGATCGTTTGAGATGCTGAAAAAATACAAAATATTTAAAAATAAGATTTGTAAAGAATGGATTTCGATTGACAGTTACTGCAAACATCGTTTTTTTAATCTTCCTTTTTCACTGAAAGACCAAAATGGCGTTAAATTAAAAAGCGTTCACGACTGCGATACAAATGGTTTGTTTTGTCAGATTATTATTTATAAATATTCTAACCAAACTAATCAGTAATAATTTTGTAATATTTTACGATCTAGGCTTTTACAAGTTGTTCTTTACAGAAAATCGTTTAGTAATTTGTGAAAATGATTATCCATACTATTTCACCGAAGGAATCGGTCATTCTGTATTATGGAGTCTAAAACAACCTACAGAAGAAGAAATATCCAATGCCGTTAAAGACCATTTTCCTAAAGATATTTATGATGTGATAATAATGGAAAATCCTTATAAAACAGTCAAAACTGTTTATCACTTACAAATATTCTATCGAAAAAAAAAAGAATAATTACAGAATGTTATCAGAAAAAATAATTTTGAAATTGTCATCCACTAAATCTTCTCTACTATAAGCCAGGGATATTTTATAATTATTGATTTTTATAACTTGATTATTATTTGTTACAATTGTAATAAAATTATTTATTTTTTTGCTTCAACAGTTGTTTTTTTATCTTCAAGAACAAAGTATTACTTACTACCAGATAACTTTAGATTTCACATCAACTACTTTTTATGTTTTTTTCGATAGTTTACTACTACTTTATTGTAATAAAACTACAGAAAGAGCTAACTAGCAAAATGATATTCTAACTTTTTTTAATGTAAATACATAAATCATTTTCTTTATAAACAATTCTGTGAATTTGTTTCATTTGTAAACTGCTTACTAGAAGTCGTTATATAATCTTTTAGTGGAAAGAAATTTACTTCAAAGATTTTACAAAAATAAAATGTTGTTAGCATAAAATTTCGCAGTCTTCTAGATTAATTTTGATAATTATTAAGTTCAGACCCAACGACTAATCTAATATATCCAATCACTTATAGAACTTGAAAAACATTTGACTATTTTTAAACTAATAATAATTACAAAGTTATTAAAATGATTTCATTAAATAATAATGCGATTAATCACTAACAAATGATCTGCAGTTGTTAACTCCCAAAAGATTAAGAAGTTTTCAATTTAAGATTTCTTTAATCAAGCGAAAGTTGTTTCTTACAGTTTGTGTTTCACGTCACTACATGTACAAAAAAGTAAATCACAGATGAAAAGTTAAAGTCATAAATTTGAAGATTCAAAATAAAAAGCTTTATATAAAGCAACAGTGAAAATATAAACTTTAAAATTCACAGCTTAAATGCGATAAAAGAAAACATAAAAAACATTTTTATTAATTTAAAAAATTAGTTGTCGAAGAAAAGACATTTACAATTACAAGAAGCTACCTCTAGAAAAGCTTTTTATGAAAGTTTATAAAAAAAAAACTGAAAATATATAATTTGAAAAATGATGAAAGTCTGTAACAAAAACTCAGATAATTTTGTCACTTAGCAAGTGGTGCTGGCATCTTTTCTATTTACTTTGATCTCAACATTCGACCCACGATCTTTCTTAGATCTTAAACTTAATATAGGAGCTGAAACCAGAAGTTGATTTCTCGAAGTGTAGACTGTTATTAACTTCTCAGTATCCACATTTTGTGGAATATCAATCATTTGATAGAAGATTTCAACAGCTGAACATTTACATCCATTCTTCCTCTCATCATATTCCTTCTTTGCTTTAATTTGAAGTTTTCTGTCATTTGTCACTGTCACTTCAATCTCTTCTGGTTTATAAGAATCAAGTTGAATCTTTTTGTTAAATTTCGGAGTTTTCTTCATCGACCGATCACGTGGAAAGGCGTCATCGAATTCTTTGATAACTTCATCAGCATTTAACCAAGGACTTCTTTCATGAAATCTTCTGAATCTCGAATCGAGACCCATCCAAGAGGACCATTCAGGATTGCGGAAGAATGATGATTGAAGAGTAGTCATTGTTGTTGATTGTATCTAAATCAATTGATCTATTCAAAAAGCACTTTGGTATTTATAAAGAATCAAGAGAAGAAGAAAAAATAAAAACTTTGAAAGATTGTAATATTTATAAATAGATTTATTACATCACTTTACTGACTTTTCCTTTTTTAACTTCTACATCATTTTCTAACTGTCTCGTTTTACCAGCTGGTGAAACATGAAATCGATGCATCTTTTGCTTCTGTTACTTTCTCTTTACTGCAGTAAGCTGCGAAGTGATTTTCTCCTTCTGACGTTGTTACAACTATTTGATCATAAATTTGTATTTAATTAGAATTAAAAATACTTTTTAAATCATTGTTTTACTAAGATTTTTATGACGTATTTTGGATTTACTGATTAAAGGTTGCGTCAAAAAAACATTTTTAAATCAGTTCGAATAACTTCTAATTTTATGAAGTTATTTTTTTGAAAGATCACAGACGAAACATTAAAATAGAAATTTTGAAACATAAGCCTCTGAAGTTTGGAGTATTTATTAAGATAAATAAACTTTTGATTTAGTCGAGGTTTTTCATATTACTATTTTTAAATAATCACATGCTTGACCTTAAAACCGTTATCTTCAGTAATTGACTTTGTCAAGAGCTTAATTAATTAATTACAATTTTCATTAACAAACCAAACTGAATAACATTTAAATTTAATTAATTAATTGATGTCAAATAACTTATTGTTTTATTTAATTTTAAACTGAATGTAAAGTTGATTCATGAAACAGATAAAAAGCAAATAAACAAAAAGTTATATTTTTATTTTGAGATATAAATACATCTGTATAAATTCAGTTGAAGTGAAACTGAACGTAAAATTAGGAAAAAAATTATAAAAATGTCGGCATCAATTGAAGGTTCATTATTTCAAAAGTCATTTTGATTTCGTTTACAAAGAAATTGGTTGATGATGATGGTGATGAGTTTTTGTCATTTTTTCAACTAAATTTTCAGCTTTCTTCTTGCTTCTATCGTGCAACGAAAGGAACCGGATGCTTGGGCTTTCGTGACCACCTCTGTCAACCTTTAGGACCACATTTTCATCTTTTTCAATTTCTCTCTTTTCAAGTTTGTTGGTTTTATCTTGAACTTCTACATTATCCAGAATGAGATATTTTCAGTTATGTCGTTCTACAGATGAAGCAGCAAGTCCTCTGTCTTCTTACTGAGTATGAGGTGGTTGGGGCGGATGAAGACATCTTCTAACGTCTTCATGGAGCCACTTTTAGGGCCAAATACATTTCTTTTAAATTATAAAATTGACAAAGAAGTTACGCCGGAATATTTCTATCAAAAACAATTCAGTTTATATTTAGGTTAACGTCACAAAAAGTAATTATTTTTAAACTAGAATTAAATATTCATTTTTCCTTCTAATCAGTTTTATTGAAAATTTCAGAAGATAGTGGATGTTTAATGTTGATAGAAACTTCAGTGTCAGTGTTGGAATGATTGGAAATATTTTATCAGAACACAGATAGCACAGCACTAAAGATGGAATTAGCAAGAATGGCAACATGTGAAAAGTTACATCAGTTAGCAACAATTTGTATCAATTAATTGTTAAAAAAACATTTCAGTAAAACCACACAAAAGAACACTATATGGAAAGTTGATTGAAAAAGGCCCAAAAAATAAGTTAAAAAGTTAAAAAAAGTTCGCAGACCTCCATTTGTTTAAATATCCTTTCATCATTTGTCGTGTTGTAGCATTTCCTACATTCACAGTCGGAATAACTTTTCCAGGTTTGATAGTTTTCACGAAGTTTGCCAATTCGTCAAAGCTACTATGTTCACTGTAAGGTGATTCCATGACAATCACTTTTGCATTCAACGAAACATCATTTTGCAAACCAGTTTTAAAAGCCCAACCAGTTGGTTTGATTGCTAATATTTTATTATAAGCTGCAGAATAATTGTTTAATGTTTTATACAACAAATTTTTCTTTAATTGATTCATTGGTACCACGTGAATATTTGTCGCATTTTTATCTGTAGTCAAATATTCCTCAATTTCTTCATCTTGAAGACATTTTAGGAGTTTAAGTTTTTCTTTTGTCACATAAACTTTTTTCTTCAATTTTTTTGCAAGATTTAAAAATACCTTTTCTTTGCCAACAGTATAAGTACCAAATAAGACCAGAGTTTTTGGATACAGTTGCAAACAGTCCATCACTTTACAAGTTGTTAATTCAACTACTTTATCCTGAGCTGGAAAATTATACTTTGGATTCAGAAATGTTGTATCCAAATAAACAGTAGAAAATTCACATCCAAGATCTTGAAGACTTTTTACAAGATCAAGATTTGCCCTGAAGTCACCAGTATGTAAAATACATTTATTGTTTGCAAGTTTAAAGCAAAATATAGCTGCACCTGGACAATGGTTTGCTGGCAACAAAGTTACAGAAAAGTCATCGATTGTTATTTGTTTATTCATAGGTAAAGGTACAAGATATTTCGAGAGGTAACGATATTTCAGTTTCACCATATTGGCTGTTATGATGCTACAATAAATCTTCTTTTTCCATTGTTTGTTTAAACCAATGAAATGGTCATAATGAAAATGAGAAAGAAAATAAAATGAAATGCCAGGAATTTCACCATAACAAAACGCATCCATCACAATCCTACTACCTTCAATTTTCTTGTAGAACGGGCAAACCTTCTTCGGTTTCTTCAACTTATCTGGTGTCTGATTTCTGCTACTGGATACATTTTTCTTTATAGAAGTATTAATTGAAAAAAATTCATCTAAAGTTCGATTCATTGAATTGATCTTAAAACACGAATCTGTCTTTTTCTCGAAGTGGAGTTGTTTAGAGCTTATCTTTAGCTTTTTATTTAAAGATCTTTTTTGTTCACAAATCTTCTTGCTTTCAACATCTACATCCTGAAGACTTGAACTTCCTTTGATTGGTGAAACATTAGATTCAAAAGGTAGAGTATACTTCATAGACTCATCTATAAATGAAGAAGTAAGTTTCTCATTACATGATTGGTTTGCTTGAATTTCTACATCCAAATCTGAGTCCTTGTATTGATCTGCATCATCTGTTGAATCATCAACTTTTTGTTTTTTTGGAGATGAGACAACATCTTCTTGATCTTCTTCATTTGATGATTCCATTTCTTTTTTGATTACAACTTTTTGGGTCACTACAGACGAAGTACTTTCTTTTTTACTTTTCTCACTTGCAGCTTTCTTCACCTGAAATATTCCATAAACTTTTTTACCATCAACAAATGAGCAACTTTTATTATTTGTATTTATACTTTTAACATTTGTTATATTTTTAAGTATCCTAGAATTCCTTTTTCTGCTCTTCACTTGTCTCTTGCTACTTTTTTGTGCAAAACTTTTTTCTTTTTTCAAAACTTTGTTAGGATTTACTGCTGAAGATGTGAAATTTCTGCCACTTTTTCCATAAAAAAATTTGCAGATATCATGACTACAACACCCAACTTCACCTTTGACACACCTGTTTAGTTTCACATCATTTTCAAAAGATTTTTTAGAAGCTTCTGAAGTTTTCAAAGGTTGTGAGCTTGGTATTATATCTTCTTCAAAGACATGATTTTTATTAATTAATTTCAAGGCATTGATATATTCATGAGGTTTAAGTGAAGATTTCATGAGAGAATTTGAACAAGTTTTTTGACATTTTTGCAAAAATTTATTTAATAATTTATCATTTGTAAAATAAGGATTCCATTTCAAACAATCTTTACAATTTTTACATTCCTTTAAACGATTATAAGCCTCCATGATTAACAATCAAGCTAACCACTGCAGCATTATAAGATTCTATCAAAAAATTATAAAATTTGTATTTAATAAAAATTTGTATCAACATTTACAACTTTCCAAAACATTAAATAAATATTTTCACCTCTATACTAAATTGAATAAATCATTTCCAATTTAAATTGAATTTCAAAAGTAATTTTAATTTAAAGTACTTACATTGATAAATATCTAACAATTTTATTGAAATGAAAGTATCACAAATAACTTTATTATTTCTTATAACATTTTCTTTTAAAAAACACATGGATAAAAATTTATAGAATAAAAATAAAATCTTAATAAAAATTCAAAACTTATAGTTTCAATTATTAAAAGAGAAGTTCACGTCAAAAAATTCTTATAATTTCTTTAAATCAAGTTTATAAATATCACAATAATCTTTAATCAAAACAACAATATATAAAATTAATATCAAAAGATATGCAAATAAATTTCACTTTTAATTTAGATATAAATATCTTTAAAAAAATAACCAATATCAAATTATAAGTACATAATAAGTCAAATAATTAGAAATAAAAAAGTATAAAAACAATTGTAACAATCAAATAAATAACACAGAAAGTTTATAAATTAATAGAATTAAAATAATCAAACAAATGAGTGTAAATAGAAATAATGAAAAAAGATAACATCTAATTAACATAAATATTATTTTGATTTTAGAAAAGTTTATTCATTAAGTTTTTCAACTTTTTAAGCCAACTAATTAATTAAATTATTTCGAAAAAACACTTGTCATGGAATAAAAAAAGTTAAATAATTTGATTCATTGGTTTTTATGTGATTACTTTTCGTTTCTTGTCTACTTTGATATTCATTTTCTAATCATTTTTCTGAAAATGTTTCTTGCAGTTTATCAAAGGTTTATTTAAATAAAGCCAAAATAAGCCATTGACGTAATTTTCAAAAACCAAGTATTAGTGGATTTTATTGAAAGATAAATTATTTGCTCAAGATCTACTTTTTGAAGATGAAGTTATTGCTTTTGTGCATCAATTCTAAAAAGTCAATGATCTACTTGAAGTAAACTTTTGTTAAACTTTATAGAAGACAACAATTTATTACGAATACCAGATTCTTGTGTTGTTGATGGCTTACAAGATTAAGCTGAAATTAATTAAGTTTAATTACTGAAATTAAGCTGACTAACAAAAATTTCTTTCGCTGTTAATATCCGACTACAAAGAGATCCTACAAAGCGATGATGACACTGAAAAGCAAGTCATCTGATATTGATGTTGCTGTGATAACTGAAAAGCAAGTCATCTGATATTGATGTTGTTGTGAAAACTGTGAGACTTTTAAAAACAATTTAGTTCTGATTGTTTATCGCTATTTGTTTAAGATTGGTTTATCGTCATAGAAAATTATTACAACTTTTAAGACTAGGGTTATTTGACATCACATCACATATCTTCAACACATAATAAAGCTCAACAGAGTTCTTAATTAAACAAATATTATAATGTTTGAATCCGTTCAAAGATTACTCACTGTATTGTTTACTTTAGAAAACTATTTTCTCCCAGCAAAAACTATTTTTATGAAATTACTATTAAATCCTGGCAACTTTTCGCCGACTTTCTACCATTATTTGTATTATTTGATGGCTTTTGTCATCCCAACTCCTTTAAAGATCTTTCATCGCAATCTTTCATACCTCCTCAGAGGTTTATCTTGCAAAACTAACCGACTCAACAAGTTCAATAACACCTTGTGACGTTCAAGCAATTTACAACTGGTTTACGAGAAAAAGTTATGAGAATTTGTGGGCTGGATTCTGAGCTGCCAATTCGTAGACCAGTTTTCTACAGTATGTAGTACAGTTTGAAGTTTTTAACAGTTGCAAAATAATTGCTTGATGTCATCTGCATACACAAACACTCTGACATCATCTACTGCTACTAATCTTCTGATGAGGTCTTCAATGAAAATTAAAAAGAGAAGGGGACCCAGAACCCTGAGGAACACCACTAGTGATTTGACTAGAAGTAGATAAAGATCTTTCTACACGAGTTTGTTGGGTTCTACCTGATAAATAACCTTCAATCCACTGTATGATAAAGCTGTTGATTTTTAAGTTTTTCAATACAGTAACGAGCTTAGTGTGTGGGACAGAATCAAACGCTTTAGCAAAATCGAGATATATGATGTCACAGGAAGTGTTACTTTCATAATGGGCTGTAAGTTCATTAAAAAAAGTAAGATGTTGAGTCAGGGAAGATCTCCGTTTCACAATGCCATGCTGGACATCAGATATTAGATGGTGCTCCATCAAATGACTGGTCATATGATTGTGAATGATATGTTCTTCAGTTCTGCAGATAAAAACTGGTCTGTAGTCAAGTGCGGTGCTTGTGGGACCCTTTTTATGAATAGGAGTAACAACCATTATAATTTACACGATAAAAATTCCTTTTGCTTGAAATTTTAATGTTCATAAAAAAAGTTTGATGGAGCTTGAATTCAATCATGTTGTGATCGCATGTCGGAGCAAAAGGTTCTTTTTGATCAACGTATATAATATTCTCAGGTTTTGATGTGATAACAAGATCCAAAGTATTACCACTAACTTGGGTCGGAAAAGTAACCATCTGAGATTATTGGCATTGAGGAAGCTTACAAAGACATGACTTAAAATTTTGATTCATAAATATTTAGTTTCGTTTTTTTTTCATTCATTAAATTGTGATATTTAAGACCTTTTTATTCTGTTTCTGTATTTACATTATTTTATGGTTTGTTTTATTATTTGTTTATTATCTTATGGTAAGCATGTTTACAAACCCGTAGATGAAATATGGAAGCAGATAACCGTTCACTAATCACATCTTTAAATTTGATTTTTACAATCACTTTTTGCAACCATCATATTTGAAACTACTTTCAAAAACAAAAGTCGAGTATAACGGGTCTTTGTTCTAATTTATTTGTACTTTCTACTTGTCAGCAACTTCAGATATCAACTAACAACTGATTATGTCAGCAACTTGAGCAAAAGTGCGCAGTAATCCAGCTGCTAGAAGACTTGAGATGGTGTTAGCTCTGCGCATTTCTAACTATGATAATAATATATGCTCTTTAAAGTAGCTTCAACTCTTTCTGAAGACATCTTTTGATAGATGAGCAGCAGGATTTTTTCGGAGTTAATTTTATCTTATTTATTTTTAAATTATCAATTTAGTTAAGAAAACAAACTGCTTAAAGTGTTTAGACTTCGAGATAAAAAGTAGATTTGAAAAACTTTTTATTCAACTTATAATTTCAACTTTTATAAACTTTGCGATAAAAAAACCAATGGTATCTTTACAAGAAAGTTCTGATAAGTCATCAAAGTCATTTTGAGGAAGATTTTTATCAATTTGTAAGATTGAATCCTTGATAAGAGTTGTTTTAGAGATTGGAAAATATTGTAACATGTTTAATTGATCATCTGTTAGACTGGAAACATCTTTTCGTCCTTTTAACCCTAAATGAGGTATTTGAGAAACTAAACGTAAACAGGGGAATGTATTAAGTGCCCATTGAACCATTTTTTCATTTTCATCAGTAGTTGTTGTACAAGTACAATAAACTAACACACCTGATGTTTTAAGCAAGCAAACAGCGGCTTTCAACAATTTTCGTTGTAATACAGGGTAACTCATCACGTGATCAGTTACTATAGTATCAGCATACAATCGAGGTCTTTGTCCTAGCGCGCTACAAGGTACATCAAGAAGAACTCGATCATATAAATAAGGAATTTTGTTATTTTTACAAATATTTATATCAATTAAACTTGATGAATCCATATTTAAAATTGTGACATTTCTTGAAAATTTATCATCAAAAAACTTGAGAAAATTAGATCGAATTTTTGTTAATTTATGTTTTGATTTGTCAATAACAACTAAATGTCCTTTTCCTTTCATCAAACTGAATAGATGAGTACTTTTACCACCAGGAGCAGCACACATATCAATCACAACTTCATTTGGTTGTGGATTCAAAACATGTCCAGCTATTATTGAAGGTAAATTTTGCATAAAAATTTTATCAGATAAAACTCCATTTAAAGATGGAGAACGAAATATTGGATTTGTCATTTCTACTGCGAAGTTTATTTTTAAAGGAATCTTTGATGATTTGAAAAGATCTTTTCTAGATACATGCGAGATTCCATTCCCAAGAAACATTTTCAAATCATCATGTTTAGTTGAACCTTTTAATAACTTTTTTGATAAATCTACAAACACTGCAACACAATCACCACGATTCAAGGTGAGAGGAGCACAAAGTATACCAGGAGGATAAACAGATGCACCTCTTAAAACAGCCATTCCACAAATATAATCAACAACTACATGTTTCTCGTGGGGTTCTACATCATCAATTACTGATGGAATTATTAAACAATCAGATAAATCTGAATTTTGCAGAACTTTTAATTCTGAATTGTAACGTTCATCAAGTAACATTTGTAATTCATCACAAACTTGTTTAATATCATGATTGAGTTCATTTACTCTTAGTGTAGTGAACAAGGGTGGAGAAAGAAATTCCATTTCATAAAAACTTGATTTCAAAAAAACAATTTTAATAATTTAATCTGAATTTAATATAATGTTAATTTGAAGTTAGATTTGATAGTTAAAAATGACCTAAATTTCTATAATTATCAAAAGTTAATTTTTATATAAAGTATAATATAATTTAGAATTAGAATATATATATAGTTTAAAAATTGTATCTTTCAATTCTTACACAAAATTTAAGCAATTTCATTAATTGTATATATTCAACATTTTTATAAATATGAACATTTTAATTTAAAAATAGCAATTTAAATTGATTGTTCTAAAAAGTTAACAAATAATCAAAACAACCTTTAATCAGATAATAGAAAAAATATTTCCTAAATTCTAAATTAATAAACAGATTTTGTGGAATAAAGAATATTTTCTGAAAACATATAATATGAAAATATTAAATCTATATCATTTTTATAAATTTTTAATTTAGGTTTATATTAAAATAAATAATAAAATTAATCACTTGCATAAAAATTAAAATATTCTTTCAGAAAATATAAACTCATATTTATATAATAGAAAGTAATTGCTTACTATGTTTTGAAAAGTTTATAAATTCTAATATTTTGTGTAGAAATGTTGGTAAACTTTAAACATTTAAAACAATTTGTGATACAACAAATTGTACTAATTCAATAATGGCCGGTTGAAACAAAAATGAAATCAAAAAAGTTATATACATGCAACTTAAGTATTGATAAATATATTACAATTGTAACTTGAAATAGATTATTGTACAAAGTAAGCCACCAGTTTAGATCTAATAATTTGTAAAGTCTCAGAAAACTAGCGATTTTTGTCAGGATCAATTAAATAAAGATCAATTGATAAAAACTAGTTAATAAAAATCAGTCAGATGAACATTAATTAAATGATCTAGACAATGCAAATTTTTTTACTGTTAAAGCCAAAAATGAAATTAATCTTAAAAATTATTAGAGTAATAATATCTTACCATTTTTTTAATGCAAATATTAAACACTGATAGTTTAGCAAAATTCACTCAAATTTTTGCGTCTTGCTTTATTACATGGAATCTAAATAACTAAATAAATTTGGCGCATTTTTTTGCAAAAGTTTTTTGCAAATTTAACAAAAACAAACAATGCTCATATACAAAAGTTATTTGAATGATTTGTGACAGTAAATAGACCAATGCAAAGGGCTTGAGCTGGTTGTTGAGTTGATAAATAACGAAAGATCATCCTTATAGGTTTTAAGCTAATCAACTTTACTGGCTTAAGACCTACAATATCATATACATAAAAATAAAATTCCAATTTGTATTCCATAAAAGTATGACCAAATTAAGTAACCTAAATTTTTTCACGTTTGAACTCTACAATACTATTTTTTATGCAAGCAAGGTCAACCAATAAAAGTAGGGATAGTATAATGGCCTACTCTAGAAAAATTTTTAAAGTTTCTTTTTCACCAGAGTTAGTTTGTTTTTTTTTTCTTTCATTCAGTAGTTTACTGAGTAAAGAGCGCCATAAGGAGCAATTTGCTTCGATATCCTCTCACTTTCTTGTATCGTTAATACATATTTAGATAAAGTAATAATATAATAGGTAGATACCTTAAAGTAACATATTTTGCAACTTGAAAGCTTGGTAGTGAAGTGATATAAAAGTTAAAGCAAATAAATGAAATTAGACGAAAAAGAAATTGTACTAATTAGGTGAATAGCTAAAAAAATTAATTTATTTTTATGGTATGTGATAAAACTACGTAGAATAAATTTAATTAGCTATTATATTTCATAATGACTTATAATATCTTGATAAATAAGAAAAGAAAGATCGATAAAATGTAATTTTAGTGCTATTTCTAATATCAAATAGTAAAACTAACAAATACTTGAAAAAAGTCAATGTATAAAATTGCTAAAAAGCCATTTAAGTTTGTTTGTAGACACCGTAGTGCAGGACGCTAACAAATAAGCCGAAAATATTTGAAATCAGTTATTATCTACAACTCTTTAAGAAGAAAGCAGCAAAATTTTTTTTATTTTTTTTTTTTTTATTTGTGTTTATCAAAATTTTACTTAATTGTTTAAATCAATTTTATTTTCAAATTTTCACATTAAAATATTGAAAGTTAAATATTGCAGAGAATTTTTATAAAAACAATTTTAAAATTTTGTCAGACAAGTCCTTAGTATTTTAAAGAGAAAAATATCAAAAAAATCTATTTATTTATCTAAACAGTTTTTGTTTCACAGTTTAGTTTATATTTTTCATCTTTTAAATAAGAAAATACTTTTATTGAGGAATTTTGAGTAAAAGTTTTTCTAAAATAATTGTTTGAAGATTTATTGGAATAGAATGGCTGAAGGTTGGCAAATATATTTAAACATTTTCTAACTTGAATATATTTTACTTTTTTTAACATTAAGTATTAAATAGTTTTCATTTAATGAATATAAAAATAAAAACATTTTTACTAAAATATTTTCAGTTAAAATTGATATCAACGAAGAAAAAGCTGCAGATTTTGAACAATCTGAAATAAGGTAGTTTTTATTTATCTTTTTCAAATAATGAATTTAACTTTTTGTTGCTTTAGGATTAATCCACAATCTAATAAAGATCTTAATGATTTGTTAAAGTCCCTAGAGGATGAGGATGAAGAGATGATTGATGATATAGAAGAGACGTTGGAACATGAAATTGAAGTAATCTTCATTTCATAAAAATCATTTTAAATGATAAAATTTAATTTTCAGAAAAATATGGAAATGATGTTAACTGAACTGAAGTCTTCTAAAGCTACAGATGAATATTTGGAATCTTTCAAACAAACAATTCGACATGATTTGTTAATGATTGGATCAATATCAGCTGATCAAGTTCAATTACATGAACAAGCTCTGAAGGAAAACAAAATCAAAGAAGAAAAACTTCAAGTATAAATAAGAAAATATAAGTTTATTCCAAATTAGTTCATTTACATAAAAATTATATTTTCAAATTTATATAACATTTCAATTTCCTTGTTTTAATGGTAGGCGCTTGCAAGGAGGAAAAAGCAAGAAGTTTTGGAACTGCTTGTTGAAGCCGCAAAAAAACGATTAGTTGAACAAATGAAAATTCAAAATAAGACATTAATTTACAAAGAACAATTACTAAGAAGACAAGAAAAGAATTTACAAGTTAGTAATATTTTGTCACTTATTCTTAAAACTTTTTTAAAAGTTCTAAAAATTTGTTTTATAAATTCAATCATTGCAAATTTTTATGAAAATTTATCTTTTAAAATCAGAATGACTTACAAAAAGCTTTTAATCAAGCTGAAAACCAATTATGTCGTTTTTTGGAAAAAAGAAAAGCAGAAATTACAGCTTTCTATGGAAAGTTGACTCGTGTTGATAACCAGTATAATAACAGTAAAGGTTTTTATGATTTTTATTTTCAAAAGAAATATTGTCATAAAAATAATTCATTTATGAGGTTCTTATTTCATATTTTATCTCATAACAACATATTTCGAAAAGTTTTTTGTTTGTTTTTAACCACAACACTTTAAACACTTTTACACAATCTCATAAAACTTTGAAAATCGGTTTTTGTATATTAGGACGTAAATGGAAGATAGATTGGACAAGGACACCTCAACCAATCCAAATAAAGATCAATTGCGCACGAGGAATCAAAGATAAATTACCTCAAGGACAATACGTAGTTATGGTGTCTCTTTATGATCAGTATGAAACTATTTCATCAAATTGATTTTGATAATTTTCAAATGTACCACAGATTAGGTGGTCACATGTTGAAATGGTCCAAACTTCATGGACAGCAATGGAGTGGGTCAACTTTGCCTGTCTATCATGATGGTAGATTTAAATCTTGTCAAATACTTTTTCAACAAAATGTATTTACTGTTCTACCTTCACAATGGTTTATTAATCCTGGAATGGTTCTTATATTTGAAGTGTTTTTACTTCGTGGTGCTCTAAGTCCTATTGATAGAGCTGTCGCTTGGGGTAGGGCACGATCTTAATTGTCACCAAACTGATTTCCGGTTTCAATTTAGGTTGTTTCCCTGTTTGCAATCGAGACTTCGAGATAGTAAAAGGAAAATACAAACTTCCTTTGTTAAGAGGACATATAGATCACAGAATCACAAAACATCTCACGATTGAACATCTCATTTCATCTGATCTTGATCACTGGATTGGAAATCTCTACTTTGAAGTAACTTCTCATATCTTCCGCGCGATCAATCGATTGATGACCTGTATGACGTCACAGGTGATCTGCTTGCCCAGGTACTTGTCAGGACAGAAAGAATATGAGGTGGAGTTGCAATTTACATCAAAATTACTCAAATATCCGAATCGTTTATCGGACTCAGAAGATCCTGCTGACGGAGAACGGATCCCGGATTATGAGTCTCACTCGGAGCTAAGTGTTGGAAGAAGTGTGTCTTTGGGTGGGAGATCATTTGATGAGTCATCTTTTTACTCATTCTCATTTGCATATAGATGACGCGAAGATGACGTCATCATCATCTCACATCACCACCAAATCATTTGTTGTTTTTACGAATTGTTCTGATGACTTTAGTGATAAGAAATCACTTTTGAATAAAAGTGAAGATGAGTTTGTTGACGAGGTTTGTTTGTCGAAGTCAATGACGTCATTGATGACGTCATGTTTGCTTTTCATCGAAATTGTTTTTATGTTTGATTGATTACTAAGAATTTGGAAATATCAAATATTTTGTTTTAATTATCGAAGTGATTTATTTGAACTTTCTTATCTTCCTTTTTTTTATTTGTTTATTTAGTTGTAAAACTTCTCAATTTTTTAAAGGAAATTTCGCAAAGATTGCTTCAAACTGAAGATGAGAAAACAAAAACACCTCTTATCAAGCTAACACATTTAGAAGAGTTGAAACTACATACTACCTCTTTACTACCAACATCACCTTTATCTAAACTGAAGAAAACTAACAACGAAAACACTGAGTTAGTTTGAAGTTGATGATTAAGTTGATTTAATTTGAAATCTTTTAGGTTTTTGGGTCGGATGTTAATTGCTGAAAGTAATATTTCACAATGGAAATCTCCTGTATTTTGGGTTGGTGTTTTTATTCTGGTTATTTTATGGTTTCTACGATTGTATCTTCACTACTGTGGACAGTGGCTGTTTTTACAGGTAAAGCTTTTTACTCTTTCATTTCTTTTGTTATTTCTCCTCATAAATTTATTTTTATTTATTTTAGGTTCTTGGAGTGCCAGTTACTACATTTAATTTTCAACCATATACAGTTGATTTAAACTATCAGTCAGACTTACTAACTACAGGAGAAGAAATCGGTGTTTTAGTGATTGGTCCATTAACCAACATTATATTTCAGGTAATTGATTTGAAAGAATGAAATTTGTTGAAATATTTTTTATTGTTTTTATTGTTTGTTGCTTCCTGATACTAAATCGTTATTAAACATTTTATTGATCATAAAATTACAATCTTAAATTTTTATTACTTTCATAACTTCAACAATCTCTTTTATTTACTTTTCTCTTTGGTTTTAAATCAGCTTTACATAATCTAATTTTCTATAAAATTACTAAAAGATTTTTGATATGAAAGTATTTCAGTGAATACTTCATTAAGCTAATTGTTGATACAAATTCAATTGTAATTCGAACATATTTCTATTTTCATTGAATATTTATTTTTCAAATATAAAAGTCTTCTGCTTTTTAGTCAACAAGCTGCTGATAGCTAAAACGTTTGAACTTTTTATATTTATGATTAAAACATCCAAATTCTATTTTCAACTTCTACTGCTGTTGTTGTAACAGCAAAAGTATTCTTGTAGTTGTTTGTGTAAATGACCTGCTTCGTTTTATATAAAGTTGTAAGTCAGTTGCGCCCAGCTTCCAGAAAGACCTGTAACAAGGTATCCAACTGGAACAGAAGGACTGATGCAGCTACGCCCAGCTGCCAGAAAGACCCTGAGTACAGTGCCTACGAGGTTCTGACTCCTTAAAAACTTTTCCTTAAAAACACTTTTCACGTCTTAGGCGGGCGTGGTACTCCTCACAGACTTTAGATCTTAATAATAAGCATGAAGTAGATTACTTGAATCTAAATCTTCATCCTGATCTTCATCCTGATCTTCTTCATCTAGATCTTCCTCATCCTGATCTTCTGGTCATCTCTAATTCTTCTCGGTGAACTGAATCTAATCATCTCCAAGATCGTCTTGTTGTTCTGCATCTGCGCTATTCTTGATCCATTGATGATCCTAATCGTCGATTCATGTTTACTCCGTTACCTTGACGACCCTTCTCAGCCAATAGGAGACGCTTTCAAGCTTTATTGGCATTTTTATCGAATTGAAGGTTCAACAAAATCTCTGAAATTTTTTCATCCAATCAAATGATCTTTTAGGATCAGGAGTGTTGGGTGTTCCTCTCACAATCTTCCTCTATTGCGTCATAATCTTCTTCTCTGTTGTCATCTCTTATCTCTACTTCCTGAAACTTCATAACAACGGAAGGATTCAAGATGTTTATCATCGTCTACACTCTTCTCAACAAGACATCTTCGTGCCTCATGATCTTGAGATCAGCATCCAGGAGTTATCCTTCATCATTTCAAAGAGTGAACAATGGAGAGGTGAAGATGGGGAACGACGAAAGGTAATTGCTTCGTGATGACCTCTTGTGACGTCATCTTCGACAGACGAGCGTTTACGATTACATCTGGTCGGAATTAGGTGATGAAGATGAGGGGGTTAAAGAGGTGACGCGACATATTTCAATCTATACACTGCATCTAGATGGAATGCGCGAGCTTTTTCGGCATTTTCTTGTTCTTCCTGGTAACCTCATTCGTAATTTGCATAAAAATTTTAAACTTTTGTCGCTAGATGGCGCAATAGTCGAAGTTTTCGATGAACTAAAAATCCCTTCAGCTTTTCCGAATCTTGAAACGGAGTTTCAAAAGAAGGCAGCGAGACTCATTTATTCGTGATCTTAGTGGACCTCTCATCACTGCCTCCTCATCAATTCTCTATTAATTATGTTAATTTATGCATTTTTTTATCTTCAATTTGTAAATTTTGTATATTTTCGCTCGAAATTCTGTTTGTGATTATTTTTTAAAGATGTTTATTTAATATTTTATTATGCCAAGATACGTCACCCCAGCTTTTATTTGTGTAAAGAAATCTGTACATTTTACAACTAATATTTAGCATTCCACACTTTTACAACTTAATAAGTAATTTATTTGTTGATTAAATTTGCAAATTTATTCATTTAGTTCTTTATTAAATGATTCTATTTTTTTAAATTGTAAAATGATTTAATTTTTTATCAATTTTATTTACTGTATCTGTTTCAGTTTATTCATTAGATCAAATGTTTCCAGAATTGAACTACAAAACAAAACGGTCTAAACGACATAATTAATTAAAAATTAAAAGTTTTGATTAATGAAGGTATGTTGATTAGTAAATATACTTCCAAAAAAAATTAATGAAATTTCTCTTAAAATTTTACAAATACATAATTCATTTAAAAAGCAAATAAGTAAATAAAAAGCATCATAAATAAATTTGTGGAAATCAAATTTATGGTTAGCAGATAAGAATGAAACTTGTTGATGGTAATAATCTACTTAAGTAGCTTTTATCTTCTCAGGTTTTATATAAAGTAAATAAAAAAGTAAAAATTTCAGGAAAAAAAGTTTTAATTAATTGCTGCTATAAACTTAGAAAATTTTCACTTGGTAACTTTTAGGTCGTTAGCTTGCTTACTCTTGGTTAGTGAACACTGGTATGTGAGTTTTAGCTAGCCTCAAAATTTTTATAAGTTACAATTTCATGTTGATGATGGATACCAGCGAGCCACACTAGTTGCCTTGAAAGATTGAAGAAGAACATTAACTTGAACGAGTTTTAAAGAGCAACAACGCAATTGCTAAGACCTGCTCTTTCTTGGTTGTTGGCAAGTTCTTATCAGATGTAATAAAACTACTGAGTTAAAATTATTTCAGTTGGTTTAAATCAAAAATATGATTTCAACTTTAGAAGCTCAAAGCTGAGAGCCAAGCTATTATTTTTGTAATAGAAACTTTAAATGAAATATATATTTTGTATCGAATGCTGACGTATTTGAGAAATGATAAATTGAAATTATTATTCTATTGATTAATAACTAGTCGATACTAAACCTTAAAATGTATTGAAACTCCAAAATACAGTTTCATAAATCGGTAGTCGATTAGATGTGCAAATAGAAAATTAAAAAAATATTTTAAGATCTTTATCTATGGCTGCATAGAACTATCTAATACTAAGCAACCTGTTTTAAACTAGTTTATAAACCCAATTTGCTTATTTTAACAATCACAATAAAGTTATACTTTCGGTAACATTTGTGAAACTTATACGAGTAATTCTATCAATTAACTTGAATTAGACAAAACATTAAATGAAGAAAATTAAAGAGATATTGTATATTACTCAAACAAGCTTTATGCATGACTCCAGATAAGAAAGCTTTTTTAGCAAACGCAAAATAATATGCAAGAAGAATATCTTTGTCGTATATTGCGCTTAACGTAGCATCAAAAGATCTTAATCGAGGAAGTTTTGTCTTAACAGCAATGTAAAGGGCTAAGCAAAAGCTTAGCTGGCCTGGTAACGTTTACTAAATAAAAGGAGCCCCAAAGAATTTGTTATCAAAAGGCAAATGTAACATCGACCGTCCCTGTCTCCACTTCCCGACCGTCCCAAGATACCTGGAAGCGCGATTTAAACACGCTCAATATCAGTAGTTAAGAGATTATTGCAAGAGATCGCCATGAATGGCGCTTTCTAAAACAACTTGAAGATATAGAAGAAAACCCAGCTTCAAATAAAAGGAAGATACCCTAAAGATACGCTTCTTTCAATTTACTGTGTTTTGCTTGCTTCGTTATTTTGTATCTCACTGCATTTTGCTTTGCTTTTGATAACACCTCCTGAGGACAACCAGCATGGCCGTTTTCCGCCAAAGCAGGCCATTACTATTATTATTAATACTAATCATATATTTTTAAAAGCAGGCCTATTATTATTAATATTAATCATATATTTTTAATACCCAAAGGTAAAGTATTTATGAAAAAAAAGTTGTGTTGCTGTTGTTGGCCGAATAATTTTATAACTCAAGCACTTATTCTAACCAACTAGCTTTTGACTAAAATTTTGTACTTAATGTGAGATCCAAATTAGTGTGATTAATATTTTACATTTAAATTGTTTAAATACTGCAAGACGAGTACATAAAAATAACTTGGTAGCCTTAGTTGAGTATTTTATCTATGATAATTGTTATTTTTATAAATCAAAACATACTTTACTCGTTTTTTCAAAAAGTTTATTTGAAATTTTTTGAGAAATTTTCACTGATAAAATTTACTATTTTTGAATATTCTATATTATAACTGTATTTGAAATGCTATTCATATATTTACAGATGCTACTGTTATTTTTGAAAGTCTTTTTATCTTTAAACAAATATCTTGGAAAGTTGTGTATATACATGATTTTATTTGAATTAGTTGTTAACAAGCGTGCATTTCATTCATCACTTTAATAAACAAACTGCTGCTTGTAGACTATTTTACAGCCATTTATTAGCGAATAAGAATAAAGGTTTTTTATATAGCCATTTATTTTAAGCCAATCAGAAAAGTTGTTTTCAATAGCAACGTTTTTAACTTGGTTACTACGGGTAAGGCGTCTGAAAAATATTTAAATTCATGTGTCCGCGCCACGATAATTATTTGAAGTCTAACGTGCGGTAGATATAGGTACTGCTTTTTTGATCCACTTGGTATGTTGTCTTATTGTTTACTCCTTGTATCATTTTAGGTTAATATTTTTTGTTCTATAAAGTTTAATAGTTTATTCTATTATTATATAACCGTGCCACTATATTTGACCTTTGATATTTACAATTTTTCACCGCTTTTTTATATTTTTGCTGTGCAGTAATTGTACTATAGCAACTAATTTTTACTACAAATTAAAGCCAAGACTATTTTAATTAGTTTTTATAATTTTTTTATTGCTAAATTTGAAAAGTTGTAGGATATCAAAGTTTTAAAATTTCAATGTATAATTTAAAAAAAATATTTTTATATAATTTTGTATGTTTGCCAAAAGTTTTAATATTTTATTTACATTTTAATAAGTTTCTTTACTTCTTTTTCTTATAATTGAATTTTAGTTTGAAATAATTCTATAGCATTGGCTTTCATAAGTTCAGTCTTAAAAGTTAAATAATTTGTTTAATATTCTTGTCATATTTTCAAATGTTTTTTATTTTAAATAAATATATTACTTGAAGTTATGAAACTGAATTTTTACTTTTTTCTCAAATTTCTTTGTATTTAAATATTTTTTTAAGTTTTATAAAGTTATTTTTTTTATAAGTTTTTAAGATTTTATTGGTTTATTAGTTTGTATATAGTTGAAACTTTTAAAAAATTATTATTCTGATAATTTTTTTTAAATTCAATCATAAAATTTAAATTTAATCTTTTTTATTTGATTTTCTATTCACTTTTATACTAAATAATTTTTTATATATTATATAAAAAGCTTCTACATTTTTATAAATTGATAACTTAAATTATAACTATTTGGTTTTCTAAATTTACTATATTATAATGCTTTAATAGAATGTCAATCCTGTTTAATTGACATTTGCTACTTTAAAATTAATTAATGATAATTTGAATTCTAAATATATTTTTTATGGCCTGTAATATAAATGTATGTATTTATAAATTGTTTTTTAATGACAGAGAATTTGTTGCTCTATCTAATTTATTTTATGAGTTGAATATCTTCAGCTTTTTTATTTCTACTTTTAATTTATTCTAAAGAATTAATCATTTCTAAATATGTTTCTATAAAATAAAAAGTTCAAATTTTCTTTTAAATCTGTTTGGCCTGATTCATCTTTTAGTTTAGAAATTAATTTTTTGTAATAATTTAAATTATTTTCTTATTTAGAATCATTTGAAGTTTATCATAAGATAATTTGATCTTTGAAAATGACTGATCGTAAAGCTGTCATCAAAAATGCTGATATGTCTGAAGAAATGCAGCAGGATGCTGTTGATTGTGCCACCCAGGTAGCTTCACTTACATCTTTCTTGTTATAAATTTGCTTATTTTATGTCTTATGTTTGTAGGCATTAGAAAAATATAATATTGAAAAGGATATCGCAGCTTACATCAAGAAAGAGTTTGATAAAAAGTATAATCCCACTTGGCATTGTATCTGTGGTAGAAATTTTGGTAGCTATGTAACTCATGAAACCAAACATTTTATTTACTTCTACCTTGGACAAGTGGCTGTCTTGCTTTTCAAGTCCGGATAGATTTGGTACACTATAGTATCTCTGTTTCGTGTGTCTTTTGTTACACATTTCATTAAAATCAACTAACTTATGTCTAAATTTGAATTCTCTTGGTGCTTTGATTAGTCTTATGATTAGTCATCAGTAAAATTAATAAGTAATGTATAACAAGTTCAAATTAAATAATTGAAGCATTATTGTGTTTTGTGCTTTTTTAATTTCTTGGTCTGTTTTTTGTACTTGATTTTTAGAATAGTGTTATTTACATGTTATTATTCATCTTAAGTTTATATTTTTTGTAATAATTCTCTTATTATCCAAAATGAACAATAAGAAAGTACAATTGTAAGAGTTCTTTAACGATGACAACATTAACGTTGATAGTTCATAAAAATTTATCGATTATTTCATGTAAATACATTTTGCACTTACGTTAGTAGGTGCGGCCAGTTCAGTATCTTAGTGGGTCTAGTATGATGTCAGCGCTTATTTATTAATTTCTGAATAACCTTAATACAAATAAAATTTATTTTAATTCTGAAATCTCAAAACTAACCATACCTTGATTATAATCTTAATAAACAACCGTAACATTTAACTGTTGATTTTTATCAATACTTAGTTGGTAAGATTTCAAATCTTCTAAGATAGATGATTTATTGAATGTTAGTTCTGCTTCATAACATCTTATTCTATCAATTATGTTAATTTCTTTTAGATTTTCAATTACGAAATATTTAGAGAAATTTTTTAAACTTTTAGTTCCTCATCTTTATCAACCACTAAATATTTGTTCACATTTTATTATTGTGTTTACTAAACTTCTAGCACAGCTTTAGTTAAAATAACTTCACTTATCCAGTAGAAAGTAACTTGTCGGGTTGACTACTGGTTATTTGCCTTGTAAAAGTGAAATGTAGTTAGGGTAATAAATAATTCAAGATAATGTTGTAAGTTAATCCAACTTTGTATAAAGTTGAATTGAATCATCAATTTTTCTAAATAAAAGAAAACTATTTTTATTTTACAAAGTAAGATGTTTGCTAAGTATCTAAACATGATAAATAATTTTTATTAATTTTGTTAAAATACCAAATTAGTTACTGACTGTATGCTTTAGAACAACTATGTCAAATAAAACTTGTAAAGTTTGATTAAGGTGATGAACACTTACTATCACTTCTGTAAAATCTGTCTTATGAAATCAAATCTATAAAGAAATTTAAACAATTTTCTATAACAGCAAACATCTTGTTTGCCCTGGGCGAATAAATGTTGTTTATTACTCAGTTTGAAAAATTGATTATTATAAAAATTTCTTGTTTCTTCTCATTGTCTTCATAATTATTAACATTATTTAAAAACTTTAGAATACTCGAACTACCATCATACCTTTTATTATTAAGTTTTATTAAATATATTTATTAATTTGAACTTTTATACACGTATGTTTTATTTTATAAAGCATTATACGACATACAATTGTAAAATAATCAATATTAAGTATTAAAGTTGAGACATTAATAGAAGATTACACCCTTATGCAACTTTTTATGACAATCTAAATTTGATGATATGTTAATAATTTTCCTGATGTAACTCAACTGTGAGATTTTTTATTTTGTATACTTGTATTACATAATGATAACAACTTTGTATTTAACCTTTTGTGTAGCATAAAAAGTTATAAAAAAAGTAAAATTAATTTAGAATCCTAGTCAATAAAGTTATTCAGCAAATAGAAGCAAACGTGTTCTATGGATTTGCTTTTTTGGTGAACAATTTGTAAGAAACATTCTGATGAAAGAAATTAGCTCAGAAAAAATCTCAACATTTTTTGGCTGGAAGCTTGAAGAATAACTTTTAAAAATATCATCCATTGTTTTACTGGTTTAATTTCATTTAATAAAATAAAACTATTTAAAAAGACTCTAAAAAGAAAACTGTTATTTTTCTCCAAGTTTTTGACGATAAATTTTTTCATTTATCAGATTTACTGAAGATTTTCAAAGAATTTTTTAAGCATTTTGCTAAGAGGTAATAAAAGTTAGAATTTAGCCGTTAATTAAAAAGGCTTTATAAACAAGTTTAATGAACTGAAAACTTCAATAAAAGATTTACATGCCGCATTTCAAAATTCTATCAAATATAGATTAAAAAGCTGAAAACTTTATCCTCAACATTTTTTAGAGTAACTATTAATCTGTCTTTTGTGAGAATGTTAAAATTTGTTTTTTATCTCAAAGGTTTATCCAAAAAAAGCTGAAGATAAAATATTCTGAAAAGTATTTTAAAAATTCATTTTTTTAATGTTTAGGCGGTCTTATTTAAATCTTTTTATTTTTGATTCATTTATAATTACGAATATTGATTAAATTATTAAGTTTATTATAGATATAGGAGGTTTACTTATAGCACTATAAAGAATATATTTTTGATTAAACAAAAATGGATTTCTTTAATATTCTATTATTATCATTTTTATTAAAAAACTCTTGAAATATATTTTTTTAAAAGTTTAAAAATGTTCATAAAATTGCTGTAGGCAAAATGGAATGTAAAAACTATTTCAAATATGCTTTTCATGAAAATAAAAAATAGTTTTTATATTAAAAAAAACCGATTCTCATTAAATTATTTTCCAACAAAATCATTTTCTAAGAAAATCAATTTTCTTTAATATTTTAAATTATTTTAAACTTTTTTTTTGCAACAATATGGTCTTTTTGATATAAATCTTCAATATCTTTACATAAATTGTTAGCTTGACACCATTTGAAAATTATTGGGTTCTGTGTCAGGTGTTACAAAAAAACCAAAACACTTAGTACCTTTTCATCAAGTTGTTGACAAACTTTAATCAGTTTTTTGAATTCAAATTGACCAAGTGAAGTCATTTTAAATTAAAAACTTTTTACAAATTTGTTGTTTCTGAGTTTTGTAGAATAATAATGAAGCTACAATCTCCCAAAGAATTTATCATTAAAAAATAATTTAAAAGCTAAACCGAATTTTTAATCAAACAGTTAAAGAAGATAAATGCTCATCAGACCTATCTGTTCTTGTAAACAAATGTAATTTAGGATTTTTAAAGTTAAAAAAAGTTCTTAGTTAAAAAATATTGATAGGTTTCTAGAAAGACAATTTGAGATAATGGATTTTTGAGACTATTAATTCTGCAACTTCTTGTTTTAAATTTCATTTCAAACTTAGACAAGAGATAATTGTTTCGAGGAATGCTTTGTTGATTCATCGAATATATGTGTTTGAGAATATACAAGTTTGAAGTAACTTAAAAAATTTGTACAAAAATCTATAATTATAATTGAAGTTAGTTTTGAAATATGTTCAACAAACTCATCCAAACTTCATTTGTTAGAAATCTGTTAACTAAATCATCTTATTAAAACTTAATCTGGTAGATTAAAGCGTTGACAAATAAAATTCCTGATCCTACAATATAAGAGGAACTAAACAATTAGTCGTGTTGACATTTACTGCGCATGATTTTCAAAAGTGCCAAGAACTTGTAAATATCTTACCATAAAACTATCAACATTACTTTACATATTCTTGAAATATTTTTAAATAATATTATTTTTTTGTAGAATAATTGTTCAATGAATCTGTGTGCAATGGCCTGCTTAGACCTAGTACGACCTTAGTGTTATCCAGACAAGTATCTTCTTATTCAAAGTTAGTTTGTCCTCTCTATTCATCAATTGCTTGCTGAGTACAGAGCACCATGAGAAGCAACGAGTCATATATAATATATTTTTAGCTTTTCAGATACGCCAAAAAAGCCTACTTATAAATGCCTTTTCGTTCACTTAACTTGTTGGGGATTTCCCTAAATACTACTAAAATCTTATATCTGCTTTTATAAAGTTATATAGCAGATTTTTATAAGATATTTATTAATAATTATATAAGATAAAATTATGTGCGATTTCGATTCCCAAGAAAAAGTGGAAAAACATTTAAAAACTTGTCTTAGTTTTCTTCATCAATTTCGATTTATATCAGAGGCACATATTATAGTAAGAAATTTTTTTATAAATTTTATTTAAAATATCTGATAATGATTATTTAAAGCTTTGAATAGATTTAATAATTAAAGTTATTTATATTATGATTCATTTTCATTTCTTAATTTAGATGAATAAAAGCCATGAAAACTTATTAAGGACAAATAATTTAGAATTTTATTATAAAATTAATTTATTATTTTCTATAAATTTAAAGTTGATTTCTAAATTTTGTGATAAATTCTAATATAATTTAAAAGTTTCAATTTATTTACTAATTAACAAAATATTATAATTTGAAATCATATATTTCCTTAGTCATGCTTCTAATAATTTTCAGATTTTATTTCTTTTTTTGTCAGTTTAATTCATATAATAAAAATTCTACTCTAATTTATCATATTTTCTAAATTTTATATAAAAATATATCGTTTTATTAGTCTTATTATGATATTTCAATGTATAAAAAGCTAAAAAGAATTAATTGAATAAATATTAAAGTTTGAAAGAATTTTTATAGGAATTTTTTACTGATGAACTTTGGGAAAAACTTCCTTCTTCTTGGAGGTCTTCTTTTCATAATCTTGATTTGAATGAAATCAATGAATTTATTTTCTCTTCAACTAAAACCTTGTTTGTTGATTTAAATATTTGTGAATTTAGTAAAAATTTTATTTATTTATTAAAGATTAAAGCGAGAAGATACACCTTTATCATTTCTAGCATTTAAGACTCTTGCTCAAGATCTACCAATTTCTAGAAGTAAGAATAATTTGATGATTTATAATTTCATAAAATTGTTATTTGTTCAAATTTCCTATTTTTGTTGCTAATTTCTGGTTGCAAATCTGATGATATTCAGATTTATATTATTTTTATAAAGTCATCTTGTTTTAGATTATTTTCAATCAAACGAATATGAATTAGATAAAGTCTTCAAGATTCACGTTGGACTTAAAAAACAGCACGAACTAAAGAAGTTAGCTGATGTAAAAAAATTTAATATAATTTTGATGATTAAAAGTTATTTGCTTAAATAGTATTTTGTAAATAAAATATTTTAATTATTTTCAATAAATAACTTTTTAGAAATGAGTTATAAATGTAAATTGTGTTGAAATATTAGATTATAAATTTGTAATTACAGAAGTTTAAATTTTAGGTCATTCAAAAAAGTTATGAAAAATCAAATTGTACCACAATAATTGTAAGTAATTTATTGATTTGTAATTTTCAAAACTCATTTAAATTTGTTAATTTAGGATATTGGATCTGGTCAAGGACATTTATCTAGATTTTTGGGTTTTGGTCATAACATGAAAGTTGTATCTGTAGAATCTCAGAAATTGTTAGTTGAGAAAGCTCAAAAGTTTGATAAGCAAGTCATCAAGGTATTTGAAACTTTATAAAAAAATTTATTTATCATTTTCTTATATCTTCAAGGTTTTAGAAAGAAAGAAAACAGATGAAATACAATTTCAAGCACCTTGTCATATTCATCGTCATGTTGATTCTAATGATGAATCTAATTTTCTAAAAGATATAAAAAGATTTCGAGAGAATGAAAAGAAAGAGAGATTTCTGTTAACAGGATTACATGCTTGCGGAAATCTCAGTTCTTCTATGATTTCTGCTTTCACTAATTTCAGTCAGATACAATCTCTAGTATCAGTTGCTTGTTGTTACATGAAGTTGAATGATTATGGTTACCCAATGAGTAAATTTGTTAAATCGATTCCATTCAATCAGTTGAATTATAAAACTTTAGAAGCGGCTTGTCATTCAAATGAGAATTATTCTGAACTTTTAACAAGTTAGTTTTTCTCAAATCATTTCAACATCTTCATCTTCTTTCACTTAGATGGTGATCAAAAGCTCCGAGTTCATAGTTTTCGTGCTGCGCTGGAAAAGCTCATTCGTAAGAGGGACCCCAATCTCAAGTTTCCTGTTATTAATTTGCCTCGTAAAGCTCATTTGCTTCAATTCTCAGAGTTTGTTTTCATCTTTTTTAATCTCAAAATACTTTTGCTTGAAGTTTCAAACTAATTAATATTTTTTTTAGAATTTATTTACAAGTTGTTGTTTTAGGTACGCTTCTGAAGCTTTTAAAAATCTTCGTTTTGAGGAACATCATTTGACACAAGAAGAAAATGAAGAAGCACAGAAGATGTTGAAGGAGTGGAAAGATGTTGTCTTCTTTCATGCTCTTGCTCTATTACTTGCTCCCGTCACAGAAACTGTTGTTCTTTTAGATAGAATTCAAATGCTTTTTGAAAAAGGTAGTTTTATACCATCACATTTTACTTTCAGTGAATATTTTTTATTTAATTTCGATTACTTTGTAGGATATCAACCTAAACTTCGATGTCTATTTGATCCACAAATTTCTCCAAGATGTTTTGTGATAATTGTAGATAAAACTGAAGAAAACATTCCGTCAACTGCTGAAAGATGAATTTGCAAAACTAAATAACTTCAGATAAAAAACTGTTCTTTGAAATTGTTATTTTCTCATCGATCAACTTTTAATAAACTTTCAACATAATTTAAAATGATTTTTTACTTTTTACAGTTTAATAAAATTATTATTTAATAAACTTTTGATTATAAATTGACAATTTATCGAATACAAATGGATATTGAAGATTTAAAGTCAAGATTAAAGGAATGCATCTCAGTTTTTGAGGAATATAAATCATTAACAAACAATTATATAATTGTAAGCAAAAGTTTAATTTGAATTGAAAATTGAAGTGATTTTATTCAGGAGTTTTTCACCAATGATCTTTGGAACAGTCTTCCAACATCATGGCAATCTAGTCTATCTTCTGTTGAACCATCAACACTTTATCAGTTGCTGACAGAGCATCAAGATAATATCACGTAAATATTTCGTTTAAACCGAAAAATTCTTTCAGATATTTTATATTAACTTTTGAAATATAGATTTGATCAAAATCTTCCTCAGTCATTGGTTAATCTTCGAAACACTATCAACAGACTATCACTACCAAAAAACCCAAGCGGTCAGAAAACAATTGATTTATACGAGAGATGAGATCGAATCTTTAAATTCAATATTTTGTGATTTTAACAAATATTTTTTAATAGAAGATCTCTTTACTGAAGACACATCTCAACACTGTCGGCATTTGAATCCGAAGAAGAGACATGAAATTAGCAAACTGTCACCAGTAAGCTACATCAATCTCAACGTTTCAATCTCCTAAAATTTATATTTTCAGATTATCAGTTCCGTTTTTAAAGAAGCGAATTGCATCCAGGGTTTTGTGAGTTGTTCTTCGAATATATCGAATTTGAAAATGAATTTGTAATTTTCAAACAGGATTTCGGTTGTGGACAGGGCCACCTTTCTCGAAATCTAACAACCAATTACAATTTGAAGATGACAGGAGTTGAAATGAATGAAAAATTTATAAAAAGAGCCAAATTATTTGATGAAGAAATCCGGAGATTAGGGATTAAAAAAGACCTTCCTAATTACATCGTCCATCGAATTCAACCTCATGCCCACCATGACGTCACCATGAAGCAGATATCTAATGATGACGTCACGAAGAAGCAGATATCTGATGATGACGTCAACAGCCGACTTCTTCTCACTGGACTTCACGCTTGTGGAGATTTGAGTGTTGCTATGGTGAAGATGTTCGCGCGATGTGATCGGATTAAGGCGCTTGTATCAGTTAGTTGTTGTTATATGAAGATGACTTTAGAAGATGAAGATCAAAATCTCGGCTACCCCTTGAGTTCGTTTGTTAGTGGGTTGAAGGGACATAAGATGAATTATCGAAGTTTACGGATCGCGTGTCATTCGATGACGTCATTTGTTGATAGTTTAAAAGGTGATGAAAATAAGTTGAAGCTGTTTTGTTATCGAGCCATTTTGGAACATTTAATTCGAAAATATCATCAAGAAGTAAAGAGACCGATGATTAATTCGATAAAAAACATCGAAACGTTTGAAGAGTAAGTCTAATTGATATGAAGTGACAACTAATTAGTTGATGATGTTCAGATATTTGCAACTTGCTTATCATAAACTACATCTACTTCAACCTGATTTACAACTACATCGAGAAGAAATCAACGAAATGCTCACTAGATGGCGTAGTGTGGTTACATTCTTTGCTTTAGGGATGCTAATGTCACCATTAATTGAAACTATAGTCTTGTTGGATCGTTGCCTTTATTTGAAAGAGCAAGGTGATAAAAGATAATTTATTTGCGATAAAATTTCATCGAATTTTGATAAATAAATTTAATAATTTGTTTCAGGGTATTCACCGAACTTGAAAACCCTTTTCAAACCACAAATATCACCTCGTTGTCACGTGATCATTGCAACTAAAACAGACGTTTGAAATTCATTGTTTGTTGCGATTAGCAACCAATGGAATCATTTGGTTGCTATTGATGATTAGATCTGTGCAACCTAGCAACTTGTTCATTTCCTGTTTTACTAACGTCTCGCGTTTGACCACGTGACGTAATTGAATAAATTTCTGGTGTACTTCTTCATCTAGTTTTGACCATTTTTTAGAGTAGACATCTGATATTTTGGTCGAATTACAAAATGGTTTTGAGTAGATGAATTTAACTTACCGATTAGTGTACAAGCAACTTCAATAAGAGTTTGCTCGAAAGAAGGTTTACAAATATTCCTGTAAATGAAGAAATAGATAAAAAAATATCAAAATAAATAAAAACAGACTTAGCTAAAAAGTTGATGATAGTGATAAGTCTTTTATTTTCTCTATTAGCAAGTGCTGGAGCAAGAGCATCTCTACGAATCAATTCTTCCAACACAGCTACAGTGATTTGTGGTTGATATTTCGAAGCAAATCTCTAAAAAAAAGGAATTCAGTTAAAAAATGAAAATTTTACGAGTTTATAGATGACATTAAGTGAAGCGTCGAGAGCTTTACTATGTTCAAACTTCCGGAGCATGACGTCATATTTCGCTACAGCTTCTCGTTCCTTGTGTTTGATGATTAGGTCATCAGGATTAGCTTCGTATTGTCGAGCTAGAAAAGATGTTACTTCTATATCATCAACTCAATATTTCAAATCAACCTTGGGCGAACATGGTTCCTTTTCTTTCTTGTTTTTTAGTCATCTGATCTTGATCCTGATCTTCTTCTTGTTGTAAAGCTTTTCGTCTTTTTACTGATACAGTGTTGTTAGTCATACCAACCACTAATATGCGGTCTTTATCTGGCTGTAATCAAATCAAAAGTTCTTGAAAGAAATAGTTGTTTGAAAGATGAACTTACACTAAGAGACATACTAAGTACTGGAGCTGGGTAACTGATATCATGAACAACTTGATAAGAACCAACATCAATGACTTTTACATGACTACAAAATAGAAGATTTGTTTAAAGACTTTGATATTTTTCAATCTTCTTACCCATCTAAGCTACCCGACAAAACTCTTGTAAAATCATGATTGAAATTCATACAAGTGATAGTTTTGTGATGATTAGATATATTTGCAAGAAGTCTACCGCCTTGTAACATATCCCACATTTTGATAAATGTTCCTCCTACAACAATCACATGAGATAATTTCAAGAGATCTACTTCATACCAGCACTCAAAAGAATTCCTTTCGATGGAAAAGCTAGAACACTTTCAACGATATCTCCGTGATTAATAACCATCGTGTTGGTGTTGGTACGAACATCAAACAACCGGACAGTATGATCGTAAGAACCTGAAAAAACATCAAATTGTTTAATTTGAAAGATTAAAAGTTGATGATACCTGTTACAATGATATTTTCAACTGAAGGAATTGTTGTTCCACATCGAACAAAATCCTGAATTGATAAATTTAGTAGAAAAGAGAAGATGTATTTGAACAACTAACTGTATGATCATTAAATTGATTTATTGGATGTTCAGTTGATACGTCCCATAGACGAACCGTTTTATCATCAGATCCAGAAAATATTTGCTGATTATTTTGAGAGAAGTCGACGAATCGAACGGCCCTTGAAAAGAAACAAACTTTCATACATCACACATTAGAATATAGAAATAAGAACTTTTAATTTCAAATTTCTAACTATTTTGTATATATGTTTAAAAATATCATTTTCTATTTCTTTCCAAGCTGAGAGCAACTTCTTGCTGTACTTTCAAAGACTATAAGATTTAAACTGATCATAATTGTCTATAAAAATAGTTCTTTAATAACTTTCATGGATGGAGCTACTCTATGTTCGATTCTAATACTGAAAATGAATTTCCTAAACTTAAAAATTGAGAAACAAATTACTAGATTAGATATTTTGTTTTGAAGTGAACAAGAACTTTTAAAAATCATCAGATGCATGCAAACCTACAAAGCACTGACTTCACTACAACAACTTAGCATCAAGTACAGGTTTTGTTGGATCAGACACGTTAGCATCTGATATACGAAGAGCTATCAAAACGCAACATCAGCTGTTCCTGTTTTAAAGATACTTGCAAGCGCCATATGAAATCGCTCAACATCAATACTAGCAACTGGGAAGATATCGCAGCGGATCGCTCCGAATAGCGCTCTCTACTCCGCAGACAACTGAAGCAGAGAAACCCTGAAGATTTTTTCAATTTCACTGTGTCTTGCTCTTATATTTCCTTCGTATTTTCTCGGCCTTATTAGCATCAAGGAATCAACTATTTCTAGGTGAGAAAGACAGTAGATACTCACTGTTTATGTCCTTTGTATATTCGAAGAGGTACACGACCTGTAGTTTGAAATATTCTGATGAAAGAATCTTCATTTCCAGCAACTAATAGTTGACCATCAGTTCGAAATCTAGCTGAATAAACTGTATCATGAAAACGAGAAAGAGTACGAACTTCATCGTTGCTAAGAGCATCATAGATCTTCACCTTAAAAAGAATCATTTAGATGATGAGAAAATTGACATCTAGTGAATTAAAAAAGTACTCTGGATGATGAAGTGACAGCGTAATGAAAAGGAGAAGTTTTCTGAAAATCAACGTTCCAAACAGCTCCAAGTTCATTAACAATCAAAGGTTGCTAAAATATCAAAAATGTTTGATTTAAAATATCAACCAACTTCTTAGGATTTACAATTGTCACTTACACCAAGACACCTCCAATATTGAAAATCAATATTTGTATTTTTGGAGTCCGAAAGTACTGCAACTGGTTGAAGAGGCTTAAAAGCATTACTTTTAGGTTGGAATGATTGCATTTCAAATACTTGTAGTAATCAGTTACAGGATGTAATGTGGTTCAAACAAATCAAATGATTTGAACAATTTCACTTCTGAAAATTACCTAAAAGTTCTTAAATATTACAAATCTTAGAGGCCTGCAAAAGTTAACATAAAAATGAAGACATACAATTAGCTATATTCTATCATTCAGCAGATTATTGACTAAAATGGAAAAATCAGAATGAAAAATGAATTTTGCAACATTAGATAGCTCTACATAATCAAATAAAACTAAATTTTACGATGAAAAGCTAAATAAGAAGAAATTTAGTGAGCTCATTAATTTTATTGTGGTTTATATTACTAGGACAGTTTAAAACCAAATAATAAATCTGTCCGGTTCAGTTACAAAACACTAAATTGATATCCAAACTAATTATTGACAAACTAAAAGTTCAAAGTTGTCTAATATATACAGAGTCCCAAATATAATGTAACCACAACAAATTAGAACTATCCAACAAAATCATCTTCACATGGGGGATAAGTTTGCAGAAAAAATAGACCTCAAAGTCTGGTTTAAGAAACTAAACTTTCAAATTACATCTTAGCATAAGTGATCTTTAAAACTGCTGTTGGAGACACTCTAAATCCTTGCAAATTATTTCGAGCATCAGTTGCTTGTTGTTCAGTTTCAAACTCAACAAAAGCAATATCAAAACGGTTTGGTACTGATCGAACTTCTTTAAATCCTTCAAACTTTTCAAAAAGCAGTTTTACCCACCCTTCAGGTTGATCTTGAATAAGATTACTAACAAATAAGATGTTATTAGGTGGATTATTCATACTATCATCACCATCACCAATTTCAGGGGTTTGTTCAGAAGCCTTTTTCTTTGAGACTTCTTTCTTTCGCTTCTTCTTATCTTTAGTTTGTTCTTGATACGTTCCTTTCATTTTTGCAATCAAATCAGAGTCCTTCTTGGCATAAGCTAATCTCATCGGTTTTTCATAAAAAGGAAATCCTTGCATGGAACGAAGAGCATTTGAAGCACTATTGATATCTTTGAAGACTACAAAAGCTTGACCTCTCATTTTCAAAGTTTTCATGGCAACAATGTCTAAAATTTGGCCGAACTGAGAAAAGATAGCATATAGTGACTTCTTTAGCTCTGTTTTATTAACTTTTTCATTCAAGTTATTAACATAAACTGTATGATTTGGTCGAATATCCATCTTTTTATTAAAATGTCAATTCTAGAAAAAAGTAATAAATAATTAAACATATATCCATTTATAATAAAGATTACAAATAAATTTACTAAACTTATAAAAATAATAGAAATTCAAATGCATTTTTAATAAAGAAAATATTAAAAGAAATAAAACAAGTATTAATAGAAAAACACTTCAATATTTTAGAAGAATTTAGATATATAAAACTTTAGGGATTTATTCCTATTTTGTTGATAATAAAATAGTTTTTAAATAGTTAATTTAAAAAAAAACATATAAAACATATAGATAAAATTTTATAAAATATTAATATTATATTTTTATAAAATTTAACAAAAATTATAATAATCATAGGTAGTTACAATCTAGTATATTCAAAATATAAAAAAGAAATATTTTGCAAGTCTTCAAAGGTAATATTACAAATAAAATTAAAAAAATTAAATATTATAAACATATAAATACTCTAATATCTTAACAATTTATTTTATTTGAAAATTATAGGCAAATTTTATGGTTTAAAGAATATTCTTAATGAATTAAATATAATTGTTAAATATATGTAAGTGGTTTTTAGGTAAAGTTAATATAATAAGTTATTATTATAAAGATATATCAAATATTTATAATATATAGAACTACAAAATATTTCAAACAGTTTATTGAAGAAATAAAAAAAATAATTGATTTATTTGTGGCTTATTAAAACTATTTTATAAAAATATAATATTTTTTTTATAAGTTAAAATTGTAAAAGTTACTAATTGTTCAAAAAGTTTCATTTCTAAACCATTAAATAAATTAGAGATAATCAAATAACCTTTCGGTGAAATTGTATTTCAGATGCACTTAATTTAAACAAAAAAAAATAACTTTCCAAAACTACAATTGAAACGAGAATGAAGTTTTAACTTATATACAAGAATAAAAGCGATTGGAAAAAGAATATTAAGTTATTACAGCACGGACCCCAAAGCGGCAAAAGCTTAAAATGAGTGAAACCCTAAAATGGCTTAAAATAATTTAGGCAGAAAACAAATAATCTTAAACAATTTGTACTTTTTTTATCGTTGTACAAACATTCCAATTATTGCAATTACAAAATTCTTATTATTTAGTACAATTTGTTTAAATTATAAAACTAAATAACTTATTCATTTTTTAAATATAATTCTAAAAATTGATAATTAAGCTTGTTTTAAATTGTAAATGCTTGTAAATTAGAAAAAAAGCTACTTTTAAAATTTTCCTTTCATTGAGGCTGTATATAGTTGTTCAATGATTTATATGTAACAAATCTCAAACTTTCATGATTTAAGAGTAAAGTTAATTATACTTATAAATAATTATACTTGAGGTCTTAGGTTATATTATATTGTATAGGGCGCATAAGTTGTGATAAAATAATTTTTAGTAAGTAGTTTGTATATAACTTGTGATAAATTATTCTATCTGGATAAGATATCGATTCAATTTTTTTTTGGTTTCTATAAAAGTTGAAGATAAATGCGGAAATTATTTTGTATCAAGTGATCGCTCATTAGTAAGCTGAACAGATATTTTTATTTTTAAAAGTTTTTATTTGAAGATCAGTTGCGATGCAACATCAGCTGTCGTTTTCCATTTTCACGAACTACGTATCAAAAAGATGCCAAAAAAACGGTGACTTATAGTTGATGTGAAAACTGAAAATATTATTCGAAAATTGAAAAGTTAACGGACGCAAGCTAGTATAAAATAGTAAATTTTTATCTAATTTTAACAAAAACATTTCTTAACAGAAATTTGGAATAATTTTATGTTTTTTATTCGTTGTATATAAGTTCTATCTTGCATTTGAAAATGGTTATCATTGTCGAGATTATATAACTGAAAAGCTCTTTACAAATGGATTTCTATCTAACACCTTACCTGTTGTTTGGGGGGCTAAGAAATCCGACTATGAAGCAGTTATTTCTCCTAAAAGTTGTATATTTGTGGATGATTTTGAAACCATTCAAGATTTAGTTGATTATTTACTTTATTGAGACAGAAATGATACGACTTATCGTGAATATTTTCAATGGAGAAAGTTGGAAGTGAATGAAGATGTCAGGGTTTTTGGACAAGTCGCTGAGTTTTGTCGACTTTGTCAAATTATTAATGAAATTGACCCGTTAGTGGATATGGACAAGACTATAAGTAGCTTGAGTGATTGGTTTTTTAAAACAGAAAATAAAAAATGTAATTGAATATACTCATTTATATAAAATGTTACAAATATAGGGACTTGTTTCGGTCGAGAACAAACAACGGTTTAGTGAGATGTTATGTAATAATCACTCTTTAAAATTCAATAAAGTAATTCTCTATTTGATTGGTGATTTTCTTTTCATCCTGTTAGCTGTAAGAGATTGGACGAAACAATCAAATAAATTTCAGAAATAATCGACCATCTATTATATCAGGGTATTCGATAGTAGCCAAGTTTCTTCACCGTCACATTTGTAAATGAAGAATCACATTCCTGAAACATCTATTGAAAATAAAAGCTTCAGAATACTCGGTGATAATAATAATGAATATGTTGGAAAGTTTGCCATCAATATGGATTGAGAAACTTAAACTAACAGACTAGATGTTGTTGTAAGAAACAAAAACAACATAATCTTTTCAGTAATTGACACCGTTGTACTGAGCGACCCAGATATTAAAAAATCGAAAGAAATTTCAAATAGAAGAATCTAGAAATAACATTTCAGAGATTAGGGAAGTAAATTACTTCCACTTGTGATTGATGTAAATAAGATCAAAGAAATTTGAAGTTATTTGTAGAAATTCTACAAAAAATTCAAGAAGCAATTTACATATTACGTAAAGTTTTGTTGATCATCTGAACTTGACAATTTTCTAAACTGATGTCTTGATGATGTTGCTAACTTTCACTCTTTGATATTATTCAAGATATATTAAACTCATCCAAGAAACCTTTACTACCATGAGATCTTTTCATCTTTTTGGTTTAAAGTAATTGCTCATGATACTTTCATTTCTGTATTTATATAAACCTGCAAACTCGACTTATCTGATTGATGAAGTTCTCTAATTTGTAAGAAACAATAAAATAATTTGAATTATTAAAACTCCAAAAACAATAATAATTTGTAGTTTTATGTTTGTTAGTTTATTAAAATAAGTTAACAACAGAAACAGTTAATTGTAAAATTACAAAAATATCAAGCTAACAGTGTTACTTTCATTTATGAAGTATTTTTGAAAGGGTCACACGGTGGACAAATACATGGCACCCGTTTAAAAATGACATTTACATTAGCGGGGTTTTCTGTTTTATATTTCAAATATAAACAAGTTGTTAAGTCGATTGTGGTTTGCATGCGATGGTTCAAATCTCATCATCAACGTCAAGTTATTGATGAATCTAAAGATAATTGAATCTAGAGAGTTGAATTGATTCAGTACATTCCACGATTTATACAAATTAGTTAAATTTGTTGAAATGTAAAAGTAATTTTTGGTAAGATGTTTATTAAATAATTAAATTTAATAAAAGTTTTTGAGGATCAAATTAATAATTTAATATTGACTGAATCTATGTAGCGTTTATAATATATTGTTGCCTTGGTACTATTGCTTAGTACAACTTATTGCTTAGTACAACGTTTTCAATAAAATCAACTTTTTGGCGACAGCTATTATTTATTTTGGTTTCACAATATGATTTCAAAAAGCAAAATAATTTGATTTTAGAATTTTAGATCAAAAGTGATAAGAAAATCAGTATAAAGTCACTAATTGTTCAGAAAGTATTTTGAATATGATCACAATTTCCAAAGCCACTTCATAATTCTAATTCAAAGTAAATGTTCGATTATAAAAGATAAAAAAGTAAATCTGGTGTAAAAAAATTGAAGAAAAACTGAGAACATCTTGTAAGAAATAATAGGAGTTTTTAGTGAGACAACTAAATATAAGTCAGTTACCAGTTAGTTTGTTGAAAGATTCAACAAATAAATCAAATAAAAAATAAGATTTCATGATAAAAAATAAATAAAACTAAAAATGTTTTGAAGGTGTAATTTGAAAGAATATTTTATACTTCATGTATGTCATTATTATGTGGAGTACTTGAAACAATTTCAATTTGATTTAATTTTTCATTCTCTAATATTTCTCTAGATTCAACTTCTGTATTCTTTGAACGATCAGAATCAGGAATTGGTTTCTTCTTGAATATTTCTTCGGCTGTTAAAAGTAATTTAAAAACAAATTAAAAATTTCTTCGATAAAAATAGCTAATAACCAAATGACGTCAACTACAATTGCGTTTTGTATAAGTTCTTTTACTAAATATAAACTTCAATTACTCATCAAAATATAACTGAAACTTTTACGTCAAACTAAAAAAGTTAATTATTATTTTTTCTCAGAAAACTTTTCACAAATTTCTTACCACGTTTGATTAAATAAAGAGAAATAACTTTTAGGAAAGTAGCTGTGTAAGCAAGCCCTAGTAAAATCCAAATATAAACCATTATACGATATATAGGTCTGTAAATTTCCGTTGTTTGACTACCTGGAATTTTTCATTTTATTAGATTTGAAAAGTTTTGAAAATAAACTTTTGTTGTTTAAGTTTAATTATTAAATATATATTACCTGGTACATAATCACCAAAACCAACAGTAGTCAAAGTGATAATAGTAAAGTAAAGTGAATCGGTAAGCTCCCATTTCTCTACAGAACTAAATATAATTGAAGGAAACAAACAGAATAAGATAAAACCAAGACTCCCAAATACAAAGAGTAGAATCCAAGCATGTCTCTTCTTCTTCTTTTTGTTAAAACCATCTTTATTATTACTCTGAAGTACAATTTAGTTTCTTGTCAAATACTCACAAGTTTGTTTGTTTATTGAACATATGTTTAAGAATGATACAAGTATGTGATACTTACAACATCAATACAAATACTAACTTACTTCAAATTCTCTGGTGGCTTTTTAAAACTGTTAATAATTAATAGCTACTTAAGATTGTAGTTATCATAAAACTGGATATTTATTCAATTATATTTTACAAAACTGAAATTTTATATAAAACTTAACCAAGAATTTTGAAACAGAAGCACTACCAGTAAATGAAATATTTGAAACTCGTAAGCGTATCGTTTAAGACACGATAATCGGAAATGACGCAGTGGATAAGTGGAACTAGAAGCTTGAATAATGTGTAGTGGTAAAAATGGATAATATTTTCAAGTTAGTTTACTAAAAACTACTAATTTTCAGCGAGAAAAATATTTTGGTAAAAATAGTTTCTAAACAACTTATTAAATTAAACTAAGATTGAAGACATAAATAAGAATTCTTTAAAATTATCTATTAGCACAAAGCTCTTAGCAAAACGTAAATAACTGTTGTAGTGAAGGTAAAAGTATTTAAAGATTAAACAGATTTCAATCATTAAATATGAAACTAAACAAGACTTCAGTTAAATATTTACTTTTAAAGTTTCTCAATAAAAACAATGAAACTGTCTTCACTTGGAATTATAATTGAAAAGTAAAACTAGAAAGGAAATATTTATGTAGAAATTTGATAAATAACAAATTTATATTTTATTCAAGAACTCAAGTATTTTTACAAGCAATTAAATGTAAGCTTTATTGCTAGAAAATTCCTTTTAAATTTAATTATTTTATTCATATTTTTTTAAAGCTAAGATTATAATCATGAATTTTTAATCATACCAATCTCTCCATACGATCCATAAATAATTGCATGTAATCACCGAATATATCACCTAATGCACTAAACATGATCGTGAAAATAGGAATTCCAATCAAAGCAAAAACCACACAAAAAGCTTTACTTTGAGGGGTTGAAGGTACTAAATGGCCATAACCTATTGATAATTTCCTTGTATGAGAAAATATTTTTTATAAAAATTTCATTTTGTGAAAACTAATTATTTTCACTGTTAAATTAATAAGTTGAACATTTAGATAAATTGATTTTTACAAATATTCTATTATTTTTCAACATTATTGCCTTGATAAGTATAAAATATCGAATCATATGATTCTTCATTCAGTAATTTATTAAATAAAAAGTTAGATCAGAAAACTGATCAATTAATGATTGAAACAAACCTATTGTGGTGATTATTGTGCCAGCAAAAAATATACAAGATGAATAATCCCAGTTCTCTTGGCATAATACTTCACCATCTCTGAATTGTATACCAGACTGATAAAACTTATAAACTACCTAAAAGTTTTATAGAGTTTATTAGAATTATCTAACATAATATATCATTTAAACATCTTAAGAAGCAAAGAGAAAAATTACAAAAATTCAGATTTATTGTAATATGGTAGAAACATTTACATAAAAAATTTGGAAGTAGAAATTAAATAAAAAGATATGAAACTAAATATTCCATTTTTCTATTAAGTATATACAACAAGTCATATTCTTAAAAGTTATATAAAATTAAAGTTTTATGAGCAGCATGATAATATAATCTATTTCTTATAAATATATTAAAAATTGAGAAAGTTCTTAATAAGCTCTACAAATAATTAAATAAATTATTGAAAAATTGATAAGTAATTTGTGAAAGTTATATAATCAGTTACTACATAATTCTACTTTTTCAACTAATTGAATAAAATATTAAATTATGGATTTTTATCTTTATAAGAATTAGGTTGAAGAGCAAATTAACATTTAAATTAAAAAATCTCATCATAAAGTTATCAAGTATTTATTATATGTATTATTATATAAATATTATATAATTTTTTTGAAGAATCAGTAAAATATATATTTAATTATCCATATCAAATCTAAATATATTTATTTTAAAACAAAGATTAAATGATATTTGAGTAAACAGATATTTTAAGGTTACATAATACCACATTCACTAAAAACCTCTGAAAGAAAGAATAAAGTAAAAAAACTTTAAAGTTTTTAATTTAATACAATAATTAGAGATTAAAAGTAAATAATAAAAGTAGAAATAGTCATTATAAGCTAGTCATATATGATAAAATATCAGTAAAAGACTTACTTCAATCATAGTAGTAAAATTTTCATATGAATATGTTTCATTCAATTTCGTAAAAAAACTTTTTGCTTTATCACACTGGCTTTGAGCTTCTGAAAACTCTAATACATAAAAAACTAATGCACCAAGCAATAAATAGATAAAATAACAAGTAATAAGTAAAAAAAGGGTTTTATACTTCATTGTCATGCTTTAACTTACAAGGGGTAGTTTTTAAACTAAGACAGAACATTCTACAAAACCATCTAAACTTTATTTAGTAGTTTAAATTAAGTACAAAAAATTTAAGTATCATGAAGGGTTTTCCCCTAAACTGGAAACAGGTATAAGTACTAGTTGGTTTTTGAGGGTCTACTTATTTTTAGCATTGATTTTTTGCTTTGATTTTATAGTTTTTAGCAAAATTTAATTCAATTTAAACTCATTAGATCTTAAAAAAAGTGTAACTTTATATAATCTTGAAAATTAGATAAACAACAGAAACTATAATTCATTCAATCTTTATATTAAGAGATTCAAATTGAAATTAGTTAAAAAATACTAACTAGGAAAATAAATTATTGAAATCAAAGTATTTTTAAAGAAAACTTGTTACAAAAAAACGTTGTGATATATTTAAAGAATAATTTTAAAGTAAACTTTTAATGTAAATTTTTAATGTAAATAAATTTTGAAATAGATTTTAAAGTTTTAATGTATTTTTTTAACCTTCGAAACAACCCATCAATATATTTAAATGCTTCAAAATAATAATAATATAAATTTTATATTAATGCTTCTAAGAGTTTTTCAAAAACTTTCGTATATAGTAGTGACAGCTGAATTTCAATTTTTTTGTATTTACATCAAATGTATGGAAATAATATTTATTATAAATTAGAAATGAATAGTTTACCAGAATAAAAACAAATTTGGAAAACCATGAGAGGACAATTAGGTATCGACGATTTTTGAAATTTGTTTTTATACAGCTGTGTTCTTTAATGTCATTCAAATTGTAAATGAATGTTTGTTCAGCTTCAACTTTATTTTTTAATGAATATTTTTTATTGCTTAGTTTTGTTCAATAATACTTTTGATAAAGTTTCATATAAATGTACGTTGAAAATAGAAAATAAAAATTATTAAAAGACTAAAACTAAAGGTTATTAGAGCTACTAATTATAGTTTCTGAGAAATTATAGGGCCCGTTTGCAAGTCACTAACTACGTAACTAAAACTTGTCATAATTCAATTCTACAAGTTCTTATTTTATGAGCAGCATACGTCATTACTGATTTAGATATATACACTGTCAACACAAGTTTGATTTTCAGTGGAAATTTTTACTCATAAAATTAAGATAAGAACTTGATAAGGTTTATGAAAGATTATATAAACCAAACTCTATTGATATTGAAATCAAAATCAGAAAAGTAAACTTTTATTCATTTAATTTTCGAAGCTTATAAAATAGACTTTAAAAAGTTTATTTCATAAATCATATTGTAAAAAAACAACAAAAATAAAATTTTAAAATTAATTTACTTCCAAAAGTATGATAGTTTTTGAAATCAGCTGTATAAACTACAAAGATCTAAACTACAAACGTTAATAAAAAAAAGTATAATAGATGTATAACCATTGATGACGTCAAAAAACAAGATCGCGCATATGTATTTGCACAAAGTCGTCAAAGTAAACACTTTAAGCTGATCTTCTTCTTAAAATCAATCTTAAGATCATGATTCTTTTCATCTTGATTTGCTAAAAGTTGAATGAAGTGCTTGTTTTATAAGTGGTTGCCACAGAAGTCAACAAGACGCTTAAGTGCTTTGACTTAGTAGTCGAAGTTAGTTAGATTATTTTCAGTAATAAAGTTCTTAGCAAACAATTGAAAAAAAAACTTTTAGTTTTGTGTCAAAGATCGAATTTGAATTATTTGGTTCAAGTAATTATAAAAGTAGGATCAGTTTAAAATTCTCTTTTTCAATTTGAGCTTTATACACAAAGCATAAGTGAACTGTTAAGGTTTTTAAAAACTTTTTCTGATGATTTACAAAATGTTTCAATAATTTATTTTATTTGAGATTGAGAAACGTTTTCAGTTTTGACCAACAATTGAAAGTATTTTTATGTTTAATATCAAATAAACTATTTAAAAACAAATATTTGGTCAGCAAAGTTTTTGTCAATAGTTATAACATCTTGATAAATCTACTTTATGAGAATTTGAAAGTGTAGTTGAAAGTTCATTAAAAAGAGATAAGGATCTATATTCCAAAAGAGTATGCAGATAAAAATCGAAGTTGATGCATTTATACAAAAGTTAATTTATAATTTTTTGTGTGATATCTAAATAACTCTAATTTCAAATAATTTTGGATGCATTAAATGTTAGGGTTGTTTGTGAGGTTTTTAATTTTATTGAAAAACTTTTGTTATTATATTTGACATGTATTTCAGAGTTGTCAAAAGTTTGTAAAACAAATATTTATGTTATCGAGTATTTATTACTAAATATAATTCTTAATTATTTAGTTAAATGTAACAAGAATATATTTTGTTTAAAGTTCTTTTTATTATTCAGATAAAAGCTTAGAAATAATTTATTTTAAGATCCTAGCATTTTGAAAGATGTTAATGATAGACTCAAATGGAATAAAAAGAGATCAACCTCTGCTTACAACAAGCTATCTTCAGAAATGGAAGCCAAACTCAGATGGAAGTAGACAATATCAGCAAATAAGACCGCGGTGAAAATTTATTGTATAAATAGATAAGCAAGATTGAATTTATATAAAATTGCAATAAATTTTGTGATGTCTGAAAATTAAAATGTTATTATTTTGTGTTTGTAAAAATTTTTGTAAATAATTAAATTGAGCTAAAGAATAAAAAATTGATCTTATCAATATAAGTTCGACAATAAAACACAATTCAAAACCAACAAATTAAATAAAGCAAATGAATAAAAAAGTGTTTCAAAGTTGATTTGTAATAAGAATCTTTTACAATGATTACGGATTAATACAAAGCTCCATAAATCTTTCATGAAATTCCTCCAAAGACAACTTAAGCTTTTAACAAATTGTATTTAGATAAGTGTTTCAGTAAGTACAAGTTCACAAAAGTTTTCAAATACTCAACTACGAGTGGATACAGCTTTCAATGGTTGTGATGTCATTACTATATTTCCGATAGTGGATAATTTAGTTGATTTTGTAACAATATTAATCTAAACACAAAAGAGATCTCCTCATTAAAATTTCAAAAGCGTCACCTCAAAATTACGATAATGGCTTTTGGCGTTTTGGTTTCCAACTTTTAAATAGTTAAAATATTTCTGTTTTTTTTTCATTTCAGAACCGCCCAATCTTATCGTGAATCTGTTACCTGTTTACGTCGACCTTTCTGTTGTTATGACAACAGTGATATACGGTCATGTGACCAATCAACACAAAACGCTTTGTTGCCTAGCAACCAACTACAAATCGGCAACTGCAGCAACAATGGCTTCAAACTTCGACGACGTCACTCGCTCAATGACGTCATCATGGTTAACTTGCGCAAGAGATTAAATATTCCGACCAATCATGTAATAGCAAGCCGGCGTGTTGACAACAGACAACTGATGTCGTCACCATCCACATCACTTGCAGCAATGTGTCTCCAAGGCAACGCTCTTCCATCACGTCAAGCTGTGAGATCAGCTGAGACTCGTAGGAAGTGTCGAGAAGCTGAAAGCACGAAGCCACCAGAAGTTAGTCGTGACGTCATCAAAAAAGGGAAAACTACTTCTACAGCTCTTCAAATGATGAAACAGCAGAATGTTATTGGTGTCTTTATTGATGAAGATAATGACGTCATTGATGATGACGTCATTGATGATGAAGATGATGCCGTCATTATATCAGATAATGAATCAATCTTTACTGATGATGAAGAAGAGATGACGTCAGAAGAAGAAACAGAATGGAAAGATTTGGAAGCGATGAGGATTAAGTATAAAGATGAAAATCGATCCTTGAAACCAGATGAAGAACAGATCTTTATAGAAGAAGATCTTCAACTTCCCTATCAATTTGCTGAAGTCTTGACGTCATCGTATGCGCGATTTGTCAATGACGTCAGCAGACCACGTTCAATTAAACGTACTGGAAGCAATGAAGAAGCAGTCGCGATTCGATTACGTCATCTCAAACATCTCGAATCTCAAACAATTTATCAAGAATCATCTCGTCGTAAGATGGCGTTGTCAAGAGCGATGGAAAAGGCGGCGACGCGATCAACTCCAAATTTGGTCAATAATTCTGCTACTCGTCGTCATGGCAAAGATCGAGTTGATTGGGCGCTTCGAGCGTCACGTGGCAACAACAATGTGCTCGAAAGAGCGATCCGTGATAATGATTTGACGATATTAGATCAGAATTGGATGACGTCACGAAGTGTTCAAATCAAACTAAAGATCGAATCCCGATTTCAGAATCTTCGAAAACAAACTAATGACGTCACTGAACGGAAGCAACTACGTCATAAAGAAAAGAAGAAGATTCGGAACGCTTTGTCGAGACTTTATAATTATAGTTGGAGCGAAAAGACGATGGCGGGAAGAGCTGCATCTGCATTAGGAGTCTGGATGACTCGAGGAAAGAGTTTTAATCAATCAAGGTGATTATAAAATCCCAATTTCGATTTTAGAATTAAAATTATTGTTTTTAGGAGTTCTGTGAAGAAACCATCTTCTGTTTCTAAGACATCTTCAGAAGAAAACAAACAAAAGATACTGAAGGGTAATTTGAAGCGTGTCAAAAGACCAAAAAGTCGTCAGTAGCGTTTATATCGACTATTTCACCGTCCACTACCGCCACCATGTGGAGAAAAATTCTTCATATTAATTTCGAGATGAAAATTTGAAAAGAAATAAAATTGAAAATTTAAGGCAGCGAAAATGTTCTCAGTGATTCCAGTTTAAGTAAAGAAATTCACAAAATTACAAAAATATAGGTTAGTAAAAACAAACGAGAAAGATTATTTATAGATTTTGTGTTTGTTTGGTTTGATGAAATATGTTTTTGGCATGAAGCACAAAAGCACAAATTAATTTGATCAAAAAGTTGTAAGATATTTTCGGATATTAAAATCAATCTACAGAAACATGTTCTACAGAAAAATGTTGTCTTTTTGAGAGTATAAGCTGAATTTTTACAAGTTTTGTAAATAAACTTTTACTTTCTAAGAAGTCAGCAACTAAAACTGTATTTTTTATGTCTTTATATAATCTAAAACTCATAAGATAATCATTTACTTAATGAAACATAGAAACTGAGATAAGATCAAACTGAAACAAGTTGAATTAACGATTAATCAAATTTAAAAGTAATATTAGTCACAAAAAGATGAGTTACTTGACAATTATAATGATTGTAAACAGGGTTTAAGTGAATCAACAACTTAATCCGTACAAAATACGACTTTCTTTTCAATGCATAATAATAAAAGGAAAATCATGTGGGTTTAAATTTTCAATCTTTTTAATATTTGAATTGGTTGTGAGAGCTTTTCCAGTTCAGAATTAAAATCGATTTTGACATAAAAACTAGATAGAAGTTAATCATTCATGTTACAACAGTGCTTTGCAAATCACTTTTATCTTTATATTTAAAAAAGTATATTTTTTTCACTTTTTACGAAATCAATGATTGAAAAACAAAGAATGTTTTAAATATAAAATTTTTTAAAGATTGTTAAAAAATCTAAAGGTTTAAAAACAACTTTTTTAGTTTAAAGTTAAATGATCATATAAAACTACACGAATAAATAGAAAACAAATTGTTAGTGTCAGAATAATCTCAAAAGTACTAATTTAATGTTCTATTTAATAAAAATTGCTTTCAATTACAACCTTTTTTCAGCAATTTATTTGTGTCAGTGATGTTTACTGAAAAGATAAAATGATTTTAAGCTGCAGTAAAGTTATTTATGAAAATAAACTCTTTTGAGATTAGATTTAAATCTACTTTAAAAACTTATTCTTTACCATAACAGAAACCCAATTCATCTGCTGCAGTAAATCATATTAACTTAATAGAAGCAGAAATTTAAATGTGAATTTTTCTTCAGAATTAAAATGTACTATTTTCTGTAGTATCCTGCAAACATACCAGAAAATCATAACTGGTTTACTCTATCGTGAAATAACTGATGAATAATAAAACTGTTGGTTTCTTTTCTATGCTGTTCAGCTTTGATACTTTATCTGCATCAACATCTGTAATCTTATGAAGCCTTACAAAGCACTTCATAGTATAATCTGAAAAAGTAAATATGTTTCGCTTTTATTGTTTCCACTTCAGATGAAATTGTTCCGGAAAAATCATTAACTTTTCGATATTTTGCAATTTTAATAAACATAAGTCTTATAACCGAATTGAAGTTATTTCTATAAAACTTTTTCAAGTATTTTTTACAAACAATAAATTTAGTTATAAAACTTTTACAGGAAAGTTGTTATTTGGACAATTTTTTGATTAACCAAATCAATTCAAAACATTTAATCTTTGGATAATGCCTCTTATTTGGTTAAAATATGATCACCATCAAATTAAACAAAAATTTATTTATTTGCTTTAACTGCAATCACCCATCAACATAAAAATTAAATAAAAATAAATAAGAAAAACTGAAAATATTTGAGGCCATTGTTTGGTAAAAGTAAGGAGACAGTAGATAGTGTTTTCAAAGCCTCGAATATAGAACACAACTTAAATATTTTTGGATGGTCCAGTCTTCTTTGGCAACAAAACTGCTTGGATATTTGGAAGAACTCCTCCTTGAGCAATTGTTACACCTCCAAGTAATTTGTTCAATTCTTCATCATTTCGAATCGCCAATTGTAAATGACGAGGAATGATTCGAGTTTTCTTGTTGTCACGAGCAGCATTTCCAGCCAATTCAAGAACTTCAGCACTCAAATATTCAAGAACAGCTGCAAGATAAACTGGTGCACCAGCACCTACACGTTGAGAGTAATTGCCATTTCTCAACAATCGATGAACACGACCAACCGGGAATTGAAGACCAGCCCGTGAAGATCGGCTCTTTGGTTTAGACTTTGTTTTAGCTCCCTTTCCACGTCCTGACATTATGATACTAACCGTAAAAATAATTAAACAAAAACTGAAAAAGAAAGAAGTTTTTTCAATTGTGATTTCCAGACGTAGTCGAAATATATTTCAATAAATGCTTCGTATAAACTTAAGAAAAAATTTAAATAGTTAGCCGCAAAAAATTTTAGTCGAAAAATTTACTCATCATAGTTATATTAATAGTAAGTAAAGTTTTGAATGCAAGTCTAAAGTTGCAATTGAAGATGATGATTTCATTATCAGTATCCATATTTTAAACTTTTATAAAATTTATAAATGTACATTTACAGACGTTGTCGAAGAAGAACTAGTCTGTTACTTATTACCATAAACTAAAGCTATATAAATGCAAGTAAGCGGACTTATTACTACTTCAGATTATTCGTTCATCATGGTCGCATCAAAAGGAAGTAAGAAAGCAGTTAAGTCAGTTGCACCAACTGATAAGCCTAAGAAGCGCAAGGCTCGTCGAAAGGAAAGTTTCAGTATTTATGTTTACAAAGTGTTGAAGCAAGTTCATCCTGATACTGGAATTTCTAGTAAAGCTATGAGTATCATGAATTCATTTGTCAATGATATCTTTGAACGTATTGCAGCTGAAGCTTCACGCTTGGCCAACTACAACAAACGTTCAACTATCAGTAGTCGTGAGATTCAAACAGCAGTAAGACTTTTGTTGCCAGGAGAATTAGCCAAGCATGCAGTTTCAGAAGGAACTAAAGCTGTTACCAAATATACTAGCTCCAAATAAATTGTTTTTATTGAAACCAGGTTCTTTTTAGAACCACTTATTCAAAATTTTTTCTTAGTATGTTTTTTCTTGTTAAAAATAAGGTTTCGATGTAAAACATTTTGTTGAATAAAAATTTACAATTTTGAAAGAGTTGTATAGTAATTGAAAGTTTTAAAGATGATTATCAGTTATTTTTCCATATATGTAAAAGCTAAGACTTAGTGTTGATGTCAACCCACCACGTTTAAAGCTTTTCAAAAATACTGTAAAAATTTTTCCAAGATTTTTTCAACATGTTTAAATTGTGATAAAAATTTTTTAATTAATGTAAAAACGTTTTCATTTGTTATTAACTTCTTAAATCTTTGTTATTTGATAAAATAAAGTATAAATAAATTGCTGTTTAGAAGTAACAGACAAGTTAAGAAACGTTTTATTAAGTAAAATAAGTGTTTACTGGTTATTGACACTAAGTTGTAAGTATTTACAGATGTTACTAAAAAAAAACAGTTTTTACAGAAATAATCCATTTAAAACTTAATTTACAAAAATCGACAAAAGTTTCAAAGAATTTGTTCAACACTAGAGGCAGTAGTTTGAACATTTCGTTACGTCTGAAATTTTATATATAAAATGATGACTTCAACTTACAATGTCATAACCAACTGAACTATAAATATCTATCATGTCAGGTCGAGGTAAAGGAGGAAAAGGATTGGGAAAAGGAGGCGCTAAGCGTCATCGTAAAGTCCTTCGTGATAATATCCAAGGTATCACCAAGCCAGCAATTAGACGTTTAGCTCGTCGAGGTGGTGTCAAACGTATTTCTGGTTTAATATATGAAGAAACTAGAGGAGTATTGAAAGTATTTCTTGAAAATGTAATTCGTGATGCTGTTACTTACACAGAACATGCTAAACGAAAGACAGTCACAGCACTTGATGTAGTTTATGCATTGAAAAGACAAGGTCGTACTTTGTACGGGTTTGGTGGTTAGGCTGCACTAACCCAGGTCCTTTTAAGGACCACTTATATATTAGCTATGTTTGTTTTTGTAGTTAAATTTAAAATATTAGGTCCAAGAACACAATAAATGATAATTTAAGAAATTTTAATAACATTTTGAAATTATTCTTACTTTACTTTAGATAATTTATATTTCTGGATATCAGTATATTAACTTTGACAAAAACTAACTATTCCAGTTAAAGTTACTAGTCAGTCGTTTCTTTAAATTGTAAAAAGTTATTTCTGGTGGGTATAAGATTATGATTAAATTGGTTTATTGAAAGTAGCTATATACTTCAAAAGAAAATTACTTTAATTAATTAGAATAAAAGAATATCATTAAAATAAAACTAATTTTTTGAAAGTTTTTTAACAATATTAGATTGATTGACTCTTTTTGTAAATAAATATTGGTGACTCATGAAATCTAGTTTTCAAGTAGTTGGCACAAACATTCAAATATTGTAACTTTATTACTGATAATTATTATGCATCTATAAAAAGAACTCAAACAACTGACATCAGGTTATTTCTAAAAACAAAAATTTAATTGTTGATTATTGTAAATAAGATTTTATAACTGAGTGTATCAAGAGAAATGTTTTATTCAGATTGCTAACTTACAAAAGTGTACTTCGAGTACGTCTGCAAATTCAACATTTATTAGAAAACTCAAAGTGAACTGACAAAGTATATATCTTATATCGAAACAGAATGTCAGGACGTGGAAAGGGAGCTAAAACAAAGTCTAAACCAAAGAGCCGATCTTCACGGGCTGGTCTTCAATTCCCAGTTGGTCGTGTTCATCGATTGTTGAGAAATGGCAATTACTCTCAACGTGTAGGTGCTGGTGCACCAGTTTATCTTGCAGCTGTTCTTGAATATTTGAGTGCTGAAGTTCTTGAATTGGCTGGAAATGCTGCTCGTGACAACAAGAAAACTCGAATCATTCCTCGTCATTTACAATTAGCGATTCGAAATGATGAAGAATTGAACAAATTACTTGGAGGTGTAACAATTGCTCAAGGAGGAGTTCTTCCAAATATCCAAGCAGTTTTGTTGCCAAAGAAGACTGGACCAGCCACAAAGAAAGCTTAAATTGTTAGTCGAATGTAAGGTTCTTTTGAGAACCACTTAAACCAAAAATGTTCTTTTATTATTTAAAATTTGTATTCTAAAAGTTACACCACACTACCTAATCAACTCAAAGTAGTATTTTAAATGTTGAAGAAATTATCAGTAATTAAAATGATGAGGATCAAATATTTAATAACTAAAGTAAATAATAAATCAAGCTAAATTTTACACGAACTCTTGTAAATACTAATTATAACATAAATAGCAGCGACAAGTTAACGAAAAACCTCATCTGTAGATGAAATGCTAAATAAAGATGGTTATATCGGTTTGAAATACTTGTAAGTTATCAAACAAAGTTATGATAATGGTTGTTAATTCAAATTTAGTTAAAACTTTATAATTTGGTGGTTCTGAGAAGAACCGATAAACATTAAATTAGGTTTACTTTTTAGCAGCTGCCTTCTTAGAAGCAGTTTTTTTAACTGTAGGCTTCTTCACAGTTCCTTTGGCCTTGGAGGTTGTCTTCTTGATGGTGGTTTTTTTAGTAGATAAAGATTTCTTTACAACTTTTTTGGGTGATTTCTTGGCTGGAGAAACTGGCTTTTTAACAGTTTTCTTTGTCACTACCTTTTTTGCTGTTACTGTTTGTTTCTTAGCAACAGATGCTTTCTTAGTAACAGACGCTTTCTTAGCAACTGCTGTTTTCTGCACCTTAACAACTGGTTTCTTTTCAACCTTAGCAAGTTTGAAAGAACCAGATGCACCTTTACCTGATGTCTGAACAAATAAACCAGAAACAACAGCTTTTACTAACGCTTGTTTAACATACTGATCACAATCATCACTGACTTTGTTATTATCTTTAACATACTTAACAATAGCTTGTCGTGAGGAACCTTTCCTATCTTTCAAAGCAACTACTGCATCTGTGATCATTTCCTTATAAGTAGGATGATCTGATGCTTTCTTAGTTGGCTTTTTTGAAACAACTGGAGAAGTCTTTACCGCCATTTTTATAAATTTTTTAAATTTCCAAATCGAAGTAATTTATACTTGATAGTTCAGACGTTAACGAAACATCTAAAAAATACATTTTGTAGAAAATTAGGTTCTGATATAAAAATCTTTTTAATATTTTTTAAAAAAGTATTACTTATTCAAATAACTAGATCAATTGATAAGACTCTTTTTATAACTGCTGTAAATGATTTCGGTGTAAAATTGATCTATTTCGTTAAGCAGTTTTACAATTAAGTTAAAAATTTCAATTAAGAATTTTTTCTGGACTTTTACTAAAAATATTTATTGTCAACAAAAAAATTTAAAATAAATTATTTATTTTTTAGGTCACTGAGAATAGTTTAATAAAAGATTTTTTACCTCAAGTGAAATTTTCAATAAATAATTTAGTTTTTAAATAATATTTTATTCAAATCTTTCACAGAATCAATTTGACAAATTTAATTACAAATAATTTAAAGACTTACAAGCAATTAACTTTTACTTCTCAAAATACTAAACTTTAATTAACATTTTATCAAGTTTATTACAGTAGCAAGTTTAATGCTAATTGTTTAATTATGTGGTGGTTCTAAAAAGAACCTACTTTTACTTCCACTGTTTAAGCTCGTTCACCACGAATTCTGCGAGCTAATTGGATATCTTTGGGCATAATTGTTACACGTTTAGCATGAATTGCACACAAGTTGGTATCTTCAAATAAACTAACCAAGTAAGCTTCACTTGCTTCCTGTAGAGCCATCACAGCACTACTTTGGAATCTCAAATCAGTTTTGAAATCTTGAGCAATTTCACGAACAAGTCTTTGAAATGGCAACTTTCTGATCAACAGTTCAGTTGACTTTTGATAACGACGAATTTCACGAAGAGCAACAGTTCCTGGTCGATAACGATGAGGTTTCTTTACTCCACCAGTTGCTGGAGCACTCTTACGAGCTGCTTTAGTAGCAAGTTGCTTGCGTGGAGCTTTTCCACCAGTTGATTTACGAGCAGTTTGCTTTGTACGTGCCATTTTCAGTTATTATTAGCGAGTAAATTTTAAAACTAAAAATTGATGTTTATACAAAATTACGAACCTTCACGAAACATTGAAACTTTATTTCTTAGTCTTTACTACTGCTATCTTTTTAAACTGCATTATTGTTTAACATTTCCATCATATAACTATTACTTTTGTTTGCATTTAATTACAGCTAATATTTAATTGTTGTTATTAACCAGACAAAAAGTTTTAGTTTACATTTCATTCATCACTTATTTTATTTACATAATTTTTTTACTTTTTGTTTAAAGATCTTTTTTCATTTTCAAACAAATAGATTTCTTACATGACTAAAAACAGAATGATTAATAACAAAACATAAAATTAAACAAGAAACAAAGTTATAAAATAAAAATAAAGAAACACAATAATTCACTTTTACTGCAGTTTCTGTGTTTTGCTCAAAAAAAGGTTTATTAGCCAACTAAGTTTCAAATATCAACTAAAAACGGTTCCAAAGATAAATGTAAATTTGAACAAATGTTTTTTCAAGTTTTTAAAAAGCTTCAATATTTTTAATAAATTTAATTTTGATTTTTGTTTAATAAATGATGATTAAAAAAATTACCCGGCCGAATTTGTGAGATAAAAGTATAATATCGAATAAACAAAGTATTAACGTACAAGGACGTCTAGTATAAAACTAGCCAAGATTAGAAGATGTAAAAGGTTGTTATTTAATTTAGTCGTTTTCACTTTGCTAGAGCGCCAAAATTTGTAGTAAGTTGTAATCAGTCAAGCGTGAGTTTTTTAAATTTCGGTAGTAAAAGAACGCGCCAAAAAATATTAAAAATTAATTTCTAAATATATCCGGCCACTACCGAGAAAGTTATAATTTTTGTTATAGTATTTGTTAATGACTTGTAAATACTTTTTACAAAAATTACGCTTTGATTATTTAGATTTTATATGTGACTGTTTTCATAATTCAAAACATATTTTTCTTTCAGATACTAGCTTGACGTCGTCAGTCAAGCGTAAACATTTTGAATTTTAGTTATAATAAAGCCCGCCAAATTGCTCTTTTCTAGTTTTTATTTTCGATTGCAAAAAAATGCGCAAATTTGTTTCAATTTTCATTTTAAATTATAGCAAGTATTATTAATGATAAACGTAGTTATAATAATTAATAATAACTTGTGAGTACTCTCTGCAATATTAATTGAATATTTACAATCAACATGTGACTACATTCATTATTCAAATCTGTTTTTTTATGGATATTAACTTAAAGTCAGTCAAGCATAGAAAACTCAAACTTTAGTTATAAACACAGAAATTATTTTAAAAATATTCTTCGCCTAAAAACTAATCAAAAGTTTGCACTTTGTTAATATTGTGGATTATGTTAATAAAAGTAAAATTGATGAAAACTTAAATATAAACATTTCCAAACATTTTGTAAAGCTATAGAAGTATTTATTTGCTTCAAGCATTTTTTCTAGTAATTACTTTCAAAGTATCATCTAATTAAATATTAAATGATAAAAAAGTGGCTATTTCATAAATATAATTCAAATTACATTTTTCATAAAGATATCTTTAAGTATTAATGATAGAATTTAAAACATTGCTAATAAAAGCAACTTTATTATTCTTTTAATGTCAAATAAGGAACTTAATTTAGGTTACAGATATTTTTCAATATATTTTTGTCTATCTGTACAAAAAATCAATCTTTCGTCGAAAAATGTAAAAATTTCGAGTTTCAGTTTGTAGTTGTTGCATGTGTAGTTAGTATTTTACTTAGTAGTTGCATAAGTGCTTTATTGAGTCGTTTCGTCTGAAAACTTCATGATAACGTCGTTACGTCTGAAAATTAATATAAATATTCGACTTTCAGCTTAGCTAGATTATAATTTCAAATTTTAGAAGCTAATATAATGTCAGGTCGAGGCAAAGGAGGAAAAGGATTAGGAAAAGGAGGCGCTAAGCGTCATCGTAAAGTCCTTCGTGATAATATCCAAGGTATCACCAAGCCAGCAATTAGACGTTTAGCTCGACGAGGTGGTGTCAAACGTATTTCTGGCTTAATATATGAAGAAACTAGAGGAGTATTGAAAGTATTTCTTGAAAATGTAATTCGTGATGCTGTTACTTACACAGAACATGCTAAACGAAAGACCGTCACAGCACTTGATGTAGTTTATGCATTGAAAAGACAAGGTCGTACTTTGTACGGGTTTGGTGGTTAAGTAACCAAACCATAGGTCCTTTTTAGGACCACTAATAGTTTCAGCTGATTGTTTTTAATTGATAGTAACAGTTATGTATTTACAAAATATATAAAGAATTTTAATTTTATAACAAGCTCCTAAAACTGACAATAATTTGATTCAAATAATAGCTATCTTTTCTTTTAAAAAATATTGAAAATTTAGTAAGCTCACTGAGTGATATAAATCATATTTCTGCATGAGACCATGATGTAAAAGTGGAACATGATTATGAAAATCATAATAACTGTTTTTTCAATTAAACTTCACCTTTTTGTTATTAAAGTTTCATAGTTATCTTTTATGTCAAAGCAAGCAATGTATATTATTATTCACTGTACAAACAAACAAATTGTTTAAGTAATTCTTTGTGATAAGTTCAAAGTTTGAATAAGTGGTTCTAAAAAGAACCTGGTTTCGATAAAAACAATTTATTTGGAGCTAGTATATTTGGTAACAGCTTTAGTTCCTTCTGAAACTGCATGCTTGGCTAATTCTCCTGGCAACAAAAGTCTTACTGCTGTTTGAATCTCACGACTACTGATAGTTGAACGTTTGTTGTAGTTGGCCAAGCGTGAAGCTTCAGCTGCAATACGTTCAAAGATATCATTGACAAATGAATTCATGATACTCATAGCTTTACTAGAAATTCCAGTATCAGGATGAACCTGCTTCAACACTTTGTAAACATAAATACTGAAACTTTCCTTTCGACGAGCCTTGCGTTTCTTAGGCTTATCAGTTGGTGCAACTGACTTAACTGCTTTCTTACTTCCTTTTGATGCGACCATGATGAATGAACTGTCTGAAATAGTAAAAAGTACGCTTACTTGCGTTTATATAGCTTTAGTTTATGGTAATAAGTAACAGACTAGTTCTTCTTCGACAACGTCTGTAAAATCAAACATACAAAATTTTATTAAAAGTTTTTCATATTTTTATAGTAAGTACAAACTGTCAGGACTTGGAGATTAAACCCAAGAGCTGATCTAAACGGGCTGTTCTCCAATTTCCGCTTGGTCGTGTTCATCAATTGCTAAGAAATGAAAATTACTTTCGATATGTTTCGACTACGTCTGGAAAAGTGAAAATGTTTAAAATATGGATAGCTTTATAGTAACAACAAAATGTTAAGACTCCGAAAAGGAGATAAGAAAAGGAGATAAAAACAAACTCTGAGCTAAATAGCCCATCATTGCAGGTTGAAGGTTTTCATGTTTGCGCATTATATTGAAAATTTTAGAAATTGAAATGAGAAAATCAAAATTTTAAATATTGTTGTAAATATTTTATTTAAATCAAAACCTTACAATCTATTATTCTTACAGTTTTTACAAAAACTACATATTTATTATTTATATTGGGTTTGATATGAAAAGTAGAAAAATTAAGGAAATAATGTATAACTAATAAAAGAATATTCTTAAAAACTTTATACAAACTATATTTAAAAATAGTTTCTCTATTTCAAAGAAGAGATTATTTTGAAGGAAATGTAATCAAAATTATTCTCATAAATTTTAAACTTTTTTATATCAAATTGAAAATGAAAGCAAAATAATTTGCTGAAGCAAAAATTTTATTTCACTTTAGCATTTATTGCAAACTTATTATTATTATATACAAGTAATTGTGTAGTAGTTATTTTATTTAAGATTTTGATAATAATATGTTCAAAATAAATATTTATTTAATGATTGTTAATTATGTTATTCAAATCGAGAAAGATATTTTATTTTAAATAATAATTTTTTTTGTTTCAAAAGTTATTAACTTAAAAAATGCTAGGATATGAAAAAAACTTTTTGTAAAAAAATTTACTTTTATTTGTTTTTTATATTAATATAAATTAATATCTTAATAAATTAAAAGCTTAATTTTAATTAAATTTTTTCTTGCAATAATAGCAGTTTTTTTAAGTTTGAATTCTCAGGAATATTTAGGTTATCAATTAATTTTTTAAGTATTCAACAGACTTTAAATATTCATTTCCAAATGCAACAAAAAACAATTATTTTTTAAAGTTTTCAATTTGAGATAAACTGTAGATAATATCAATTATAAAAGCTATGACTTGTAACTCCACTTTTAATAACTTTAAAACTCAACAAAACATTTTAGAGATTCTGTTATACGACTAGTCTTTTTACTGTTACCATTTTAATTATTAGAGTCTAATTTAGTGTTTATTCTTTGTAACTTGTTAAGCTTATAACTGTAATTTATCTATAAAAAGATGAAAAATAATATTTCCAATAAAATGGTATTTATAAATTGTGAGTAACACTTAATATTATATATCTTACTGATTAAAAATAAGTCAATACATCCTGGAAGTATTTGATTTTTACTTTTTTATAAGAGGCATCTAAGTTTGATGATAATCAAAACATTACCATCAAATATTGTTACAGTTATTATAATCAATAAATACTAAATATTTTAAGATCGATTTATTAGGTTTGTGATGAAATGTAGAACAAGATAAACATTCATATTTGCATATGTATTACTTTTACAAGAACATTTAGAAACCTTAGTCTAAGTATACTACTACTTTGCTAACAAAAGTTTTAGTTTATTGTAGATCTCATTATCCTAGGAAACTGATTCAACATTTTTTAAAAGTCATCAATTGAGAAGTTATTAAATAATTCATAAAATAAACCTGCAGTAATCTAGTTAAACTTGTATTTACTGAAAGTATCAAATTTATTTGGTCTGTTAATGATATTTATTTAATTTCTTTGTATATTTAAAAATGATTAATACCAAATTCTAAAAGTGTTTATTTTAAACGAAATACTTTTAAAAAGTTTTTTATTTACTTTTTTGTGTAAATAAGTTAAATCTCTGTTTGTGTTGAAAATTTTAAAGTTTGCCTATCATAATTAAATTTTTTTAATGAAATAAAACTAAATTTTATTATACACCAGACTGAATAAAAATGTAAATTAAGTTTTATTTCTATAAATGATAATTAATTTACAAACATAATTTGTTAATAGTTTAAAATTATTTTGTAATCAAAATTACAAAATTGGTATTAGCATAATTAATTAATTGGTAAACTTAATTTTCATATCTTTAGTTTATCAGTTCTTTGTTGGGTTGCGTAACTAACCTTTCAACATTAAACTATTAATTATTTATTTTTACTATTAATGATTAAATATTAATTGATTTACTCTTTGCAATGCTTAAGAATCGAAAATAAGAAAAAATATTATTATGGGTAGATAAACTATAATGATATTTGTATATCATAAATAATTATTACAACAAAATCAAAACTAATTTATTTAATTTACTTTCAATTTGAAGTCTAATGTAAATATCATTAGTTGTAGAAGTTTGAAGCTGGAAAACTATTTTTACTAATTATAAACTCATCAATTCTGTTTAGTAGTTCTTCTTTAAATGATTTCTTTTCTTTCTACTGGTACCGTTATAATTACCTTGATAACTCAAATACTCAAATATTACTTTTTTATAAATTGTATTCTAAAATATGAATAACTTTCACAATTATATATCTTCTCAATTAATAGTTTACCATAATCAATTTAAACGCTACTAATATTTTTATTTGTTATGAAAAATGACTGATTTTTGTGGTAATCTAAACTTTACAATCAAATACTTTTACTAGAAAGTATTAGTTACTATAAGTAGTAAAAATTGATTTTTAAAAACTTTTATAATTGATGAAACATCTTACAAAAAATCTTAAACTTAATAGAAAACTTAAAAATGGTTTTCTTTTACTACAAGATTGGCAAGGTAATTTATTTATTTATTTATTACAATAAATGTGAAGGAGGGTGCCTAAAGAGAGCACCTCTCGCTAACACACATTCTCACAAATTAGATCTATTTGACGTGTAAACGAAAAAGCATATGACAATGAAGAATTGCACAGAATCATAGTATTGTAAAAGAGAAAAATTCACAGTTTAGAAATGACAATGTTGGCGATATTATAACAATTCAGCTGTTTCTTGAACAACACAAGTGATTTTGACATGACAATCTCTGATGGCAGATTGTTCCATGTACTGATTGTGCGGTACGAGAAAAAACTTAATCTGGTTAACGTAGCTGGTGGAGTAGGCTTATTAAGATGTAATTTATGTCTTCTAAGTTGATATAACTTGAGGGAGGGACTAATGGAGAAAAAGTCATCAAACTGAAGATCAATTAGGTTGTGAATAATTTTAAAAATCAGAATAAGGTCGTATTTAATTCTTCGGATTTCCAAAGTATCTAGATAGAAGAAGCTGAGACGATGCTTATAACTCTCGTATTTGATATTAAGTTTCCTGCAAACTAATCTCGTAAATGTTGCCTGAACAGATTCGATTTTCTGATATCACCAACTTGATATGGCATCCATGCACTGACATTGTATTCAAGAATAGGGCATATGTACAGTTTGAAAAGGTTGACGAAAAACCATGGATCTTTAGAATTAAAAGTCTTTATGATGCGGTGGATAAGCTTGATAGATTTTCCAAAGATTCTGGAAACATAACTGTGCCATTTGAAGTCAAATGTCAGAGTAATGCCGAGGTCTATGAGTGAGGATACTCATTCAAGAATGGATCCATTGATGTAGTATTGGTTGCTGAAGTTGGCCGCTGGCTTACGGGAGAATGTTATAACTTCAGACTTTGTTGGCTGGATTTTAAGTTGCCAATTCGTAGACCAGTTTTCTACAATGCTTAGTGCAGTTTGGAGTTTTGAGTGAGAACCAGATAATAGCTTGATGTCATCTGCATACACAAACACACTGACATTGTCTACTGTTATTAGTCTTCTGATGAGGTCTTCAATGAAAATCAAAAAGAGAAGTGGACCCAGAACGGAACCCTGAGGAACGCCGCTGGTGACTTTACTAGGAGTAGATAAAGATCTTTCTACACGGGTTCGTTGGGTTCTACCTGATAAAAAATCTTCAATCCATTTTAAGATGGAGTTGCTGATTTTTATGTTTTTCAATACAGTAATGAGCTTGTTGTGTGGAACAGAATCAAAAGCTTTAGCAAAATCAAGGTATATGATGTCACATGGAGTATTACTTTCGTAATGAGCTGTAAGCTCATTGAAAAAAGTGAGATGTTGAGTCAAAGAAGATCTTTGCTTAACAAAGCCATGCTGGGCATCAGATATTAGATGATGCTCCGTCAAATGGCTAGTTATATGGTTGTGAATGATATGTTCTTGAGTTCTGCAGATAACCGAAGTCAGCGAAACTGGTCTGTAGTTAAGTGCAGTGTTTCTGGGACCCTTCTTATAAATTGGAGTAATAATAGCATTCTTCCAAATTTGTGGAAGTCTTCCCCGCTTAAGAGTCATGTTAAAGAGTAGCGATAAGGGTAGCGCTAAAGAAGGAGTACTTTTTCGTAAAAACAAAGCTGGGATTTGATCTGGGGTGTTGGAAACTGTTGATTTTAGAGAAGAAATAGCCTTAGATACTATATCAACTGTTATGTCTAGATCTACCATCTCAGAGATATTTGAAAGGATATTGGAGTAGGAAATAGTAGGAGTATTGCCATCATCGGTTATAAAAACCTTTTCAAATTGTTTGTTTAGCAATTCAGCTTTATTCTTTGGTTCCATCACCAGCTGATTAGCGTTATCAAGCAAGGGAGGTAGATGAGATTTCGCCTTAAGCTTGTGATTAATGAAGCCAAAAAACTTTTTCTTGCCAGGTGAAGATAAGATTGCACTTTCTTTTCCTAAATAGAAGCTATAAACTGATTTCTTGTAGACTAGACAAAGATCTTTGTATAGAGGTTTGATGGAAGGATCTGCTTTAGTTTGTTTGTATAAGAGGTTTTTCAAATGCTGTAAATTCCTTAAATATCTTGGCAAGTGTGGTTTTTTGTTGACTCTATATAAAGGTATGAACTTTTTAATTGACTCATTAACAATGTTAGTAAACCTCGAGTAGATATCATTGATGTCATTCGGTAGAGTTGAAAACAGAAATCCAGTAAACACCTGATAAAAACTTGTTTATACTGTTATAATTTCCACGATAAAAGTTCCGTATGCTTGGAGTTTTAACGTTCGTAGAAAAAGTTTGATGGAGCTTGAATTCAATCATGTTGTGATCGCATGTCAGAGCAAAAGGTTCATTTTGACCAACGTAGATAACGTTATCAGGTTTTGATGTGATGAGAAGATCCAAAGTATTACCACTAACTTGGGTTGGAAAAGTAACCATCTGAGATAGATTATTGGCATCAAGGAAGTTTACAAAGACATGACTCAGATTGGCTAAATTAGTTTTGTCTCCATTCAAATTAAACATTTTTCCATTGAATGCTAAATTTGGGTTATTCCAATCAATTCTACTTAAATTAAAATCCCCGAGAATATAAATCTCAGGACAAACAAGGCTTTTCAGAACCTTCAATAAGGCCTTAATAGTAACCTCATCGTTAACTTCAGACGGTGGTAGGTAGGTACATATAAAGCGGGAAAACTTAGACTTTGAGTAATGAAAATTGAAAGCAATAATCTCAAATCCTGGGCAATCAATGGTATTTATCTTAATTCTTGAAATCATGGGTGCCAGTGATGTTTTATAGATTACACAAACACCGCCACCTCTATCAAACAGTCTATCATAGCGCAAAGCACGAAAAAGATCACTGTCATCCAGAAAGGAGTCAGGATAAAAGAGTTTCAACCAAGTTTCGGTAATGAAAACAAATGTAAAATCTTGAGAAAGCAAAAGAGCTTTCAATTGGAAAATTTTGTTGACAATTGACCGTGCGTTGAAAAACATACCTAATATAAAAGAAAAATTGTCTTTTTTACACTTGTAAGATTTGGTGGTAGTCTTCTGTGTACTGTTATCTTGGGCTGGAAGCATAGTATTAATAATTTTGTGCGAAGAGAGGTTGAATAAGGGTGATGTGGGTCCAGTGGTTATTTTGCACTTCCATTTTTTGAAAAGACCTTCACAATCTTTAAAGCCCATGGTGGACCTCGAACTTTGTATTTGAAATCAGTTGGTTGCTCTTTCTGATTTCGGCTGTACGCCTCTTTTAGAAGACGCTTATTTTCTACGCGATCATCTTCACACATATCATGTGCTACTCTGATGCCCTGGAATTTTTCGTCCTGCTTAAGCTTATACAGCTTAGCAAGAAACTTACGTTTGTCCCATCCTTCCTGAAAGGACACTTTTAACGGTCTTTTATGATTTGATCTTTTTGCCCCGAGTCTGGTCATTGAAACTTTTGGAGCGTCCACAGCACCAAGGCCTTGAGTGCACATTTGATTAAAAGTCTTGATGTCATCGTCTTTATCAGTCTCAGAGACACCAAAGATGATGATATTGTTTTCTCTATCCTCCCGGTCCAGAGTAAGTTTCTTGTGCGTGTCAGTAACCTTCTTGGCAAGAAGTTGCACCACGCTAGTATTTTTTTCGGATCCAGAATTACCAACAACTGAGGCCCATGTGAGAGGCTTCTTTGTGGAGGCTTCCAGTTCATCCATAGATTTGGATAAGATAGAAATCTTTTCATTAATTTTGGCAACATCGTTGCCAATTTCAGATTTTAATTTGGTCAATTCAGTGGATATGGTGTTGCTGATGTCAGACAATAAGCTTTTGTTAGTGTTGGACGAGGTAGTTGTTTTGTCCATAGATCTACATTTAATGCAGCACCAACAAAATCCCACTTGCTGCATTTTATTATTTTCAAATATATCATAATGTTTTTTACTCACATCACTACAAGTGAGGTGAAACCTAGAGAGGCATTTGATGCAATCTATTGCCAGATCTTTACCAGAACAAGTTTTGTTACAAGCTTGGCAATTGCCATTGCAAGCTTGTTT